>ML409971.1:0-64579 GCA_005239525.1 Nicotiana knightiana | reverse complement strand
CTTTTGTGGCATATGAATGTTATTTCTGAGAGTGAGTGAATTCTTTCTATCGTGAGTTCCTAAATGTTCTTAAATATCATTGTGTGTGGAACTAGCTCTTTTATTTGGTGAGGACACATGATTCACGAAGGAAAGGTAAAGTTGTTGACCTCTATGTTAGAGTAGTGAGTGAAATGTGAATAAGGCATGGTATATGTGAGTCGACTATTGAGGCGATGATGTCATACCATTGCGCTTGAACTGTTTAAAACAATGCTTGGTATAACGTGTTAAGGGATTTGCTTAATAAGTTGTGTTCATGAGTGTAGTTTGATTGCTCTAGGACGAGCAAATGTTTAAGTGTGGGGTGTTGATGTATGGCTAGAAATCATGGTTTAACACGTTATATGCCTTACATTTTATGTGCGTTAATGATAAAAATACACTTTGTATGTGCATAATGGAGTCTATTTCATGTGTAGGTGAATTGGAGATGGAAGCCGAGCTAAATGGATGCATCAATGTCGAAAATATGCTCAAGAGGCGAAGAGGAGTGCACCGGGCTATAGCCAGGCGTTTGGGCTGTAAAGCCTGGTCATACCAGGCTATAGCTGGGCGTTTGGGCTATAAATCCTGGTAGGACCAGGCGTTATCCAGGCGTTAGAGCCTTAAGGCCAGGCCTGGCCTGGCTTTATCCAGGCGTTTGGGCCATAAAGCCAGGTCCCTAGTCTGGTCCAATCCGAGTTTTAAAGATTTTAAGTGTTTCCCGGTTTGAATAGAAGTCTCCTACACGTTTAGGGTTTATCCCAAACATATAAATAGACCCAAAAACACAACTTGAAGAGGGAGATTCCACTAGAGACAAGAGACGCCTGTGGAATACTATGCAGAGAAGCAAAACATTGATTTTTACAGCTTTTATTCATTACTTTGTAGTTTAATTATGCAAGTTATTTTAGAGTTGATTATTATGAGCATGAGTAGCTAATTTCTTTAATCTAGGGTTTGGTGGAACCCGTACGTTCTTGTTGTAGTTAATTGAAAGGATCATCAATTAGTTGTTCCTATTTATTATGTATCTACTTGAGAGAGAGTTCATATTTAGGTAGTTGTTTGAACAACACCAGTCCCAGAGTATAGAAGAGAGTCATAACCGAGGGTTTAGAGGTTGGATTAGAGATAAGGATACCTCGGGTGCAATCTAAAGTGAACTGTAATGCAATCTAGCTCGCGTAAGTTGAGAGAGTGCGTCTAGTAAATTATCATAATTACTTGAGAAAGATTTATGGTAGGTAGAGTGTTCATGATTGATAGAGACAACTAATCAAACTATAAGAAGTATCCGAGAAGGAAGTTCACCGACGGGGGAAACCATAACCTTAGACCTTTATTACAATTGTTTACACCTTATTGTAGTTAATCTTTAGTGTTAATATTTTCATTCAGTTGTAGTAGTGTAAACAATACCAAGTGAAAGTTTAGTATTCTGACAGCTTGCGTGATACGTTAACTCCTTGTGGGATCGACTTTGGGCATAATACCCCGGATTATATTTTCAACGCCCGCTTAGTCTTTTATAAGACATAGTTGAGCGTGATCACATGGCGCTGAAATAAGGCCTTGATGGGACACCTCGTGGAGGTGGTGGTGGTGCTGAATATGGGGGCCTACTGGGCTCGCCTCTACCAAACTGACCTCTGCCCCTAGCTTGAGCACCTTTGAAATCCCCAGAAAATCTAGCCCTCTTATCCTGCTGACCTTGCTCTCTTCTCCTCAACCGATAACCCTCGATCCTGCGAGCAATCTCTACCACAACCTGATAAAGAGTCCTCATCTCCACCTGCGGGCCATGTTGGCCCTAATACCTGGATGCAACCCTCTCCGCACTCTCTCTGCGTTAGTAGGAAGTATCATGAGTGTGTGACGAGATAGCTCAGAAAACCTAGCCTCGCAGTCGGTCACTGACATCTTACCTCGCTCCAACTTCTCAAACTGATACCACAGCTCTTCCCTCTCAGAGGGTGGAATGTATCTGTCCAGGAATAACTGAGTGAACTGCTCCCAAGTGATGGGAGGGGAATCTGCCGGTCTGCCAAGAATATATGACTGCCACAATCTACGGGCCCTGCCCTCTAGCTGAAAGTAGTGAAGTCAACTCCATGTGACTCTAGTATCCTCATGTTGTGCAGTCTATCCCTGCACCTATCGATAAAGTCCAGTGCGTCCTCATGACGCTCACCTCCGTAGACATAAGGGTGCAATCTGGTCCATCTGTCTAATAAATTATGTGGATCGTCGTCCGCAATTGGTCTGGGCTCAGGTGCTATTGTTGCTACTGGCTGAACCCCACCCACGGGCTGTGTACCCGGGGTCTGATATACTTCTGCTGCATGTCCAATGGCCTGTGCAGTAAGGGTCTGTGCTCCCTCTCCCGCCTGAGATGTGACAGGATCTGATGGAAATAAACTAGCCTGAGTCATGGTGTCCATGAACCACATCATATGGCCCATGACCTCCTGAAATCCTGGCGTTGTTG
This sequence comes from Nicotiana knightiana, assembly GCA_005239525.1. Lineage (NCBI taxonomy): Eukaryota > Viridiplantae > Streptophyta > Magnoliopsida > Solanales > Solanaceae > Nicotiana > Nicotiana knightiana. The sequence continues at coordinate 62,064 of ML409971.1, read as the reverse complement.
TAAAATCCAAAGGGGCAGGATCTGCTGCGGGCACCTCGCCCTGCTCCTCAGTGATGGGATCCTCTACTGGATCCGCTGGGGGTGCGACTGGTACAATCCTGGGACGCTCTCGTCCCCAACCTCAGGCTGGTGCCCTCCCCCGGCCTCTACCACGGCCTCGATGACGGGGGTAGCGGCCCCTCTTGTGTTTAGAACATCAGTTGTCGCGTTCTCACTATCTGTGAAAGAATAGAAGAGTGAGATTTTTTGTATACCATCAAATGCACGATAGAAAATGAATAAAGAGAGATTTCCTAACACCCTATAGCCTCCCGAAGATAAATACAGACGTCTCCATACCGATCCGCAAGACTCTATTGGGTTTGCCCGTAACTTGTGAGACCTACGTGAATCTAGAGCTCTGATACCATGTTGTCACGACCCAAATCCTAACCCACGCCGCGATGGCGCCCAACACCGCCGTCAGGAAAGCCAACCTTTATTTACTAGTGATTTCAGGTAGTTTACCAAAAACATTTTTCAACATTTGCTTAACTTACTTTAAGACATTTAAGTAAAAATGGATAACCTAGGCAAATTTTATGCAAAATAATTAATCATGAAGTCATAATTTATGATTACATCCCAAATTAAAGTCTACTAGCGTGTGTGTGCCAGGAACTAGTGTCACAAGTCTATAGGCATCTAGTAGAATAATATCAAAAGAATGAAGGTATGTCCTACTGTCTGAGTAAGTATAGACAGAAATAACAAAAGATTAGCTCCAGAGTGCTGCTGGAAATCGCCAAGAAGAGCAGCTCACCGTGAAGCCTCGACCAGTAAAAACTCAGGAACGAGCTCCGGACTGGAACCCAGATGCACCTGCCTCAGAACCTGTACAATTAAGTACAGAGTGTAGCATGAGTACATAATTAATATGTACCAAGTAAGTATCCCCCATAATCTCGAAGAAGTAGTGACGAGAGCTCAACTTGACACTTACTAGGGTCCAAACAGAGTATTTAAGTGATAATTTAAAACGGGACAACAAGTAAGCATGGATAGTAAGAAAAAATATATTGAACCGTAATTAACTCTGAATATTAAATCAAGCATCAATTTACAAGTTTGCAGTTCGATCCTCCAGGATAATTCACAGCTCAACAGTCATAAACAATATCATGCAAATAGCATGCGCATAGTGGAATAAGGACATCCGGCCTGGGTCAACATAAAAATAATAACTACGCACTGCCGAAGGGTCGAACGATGTGAACAATAGATGCATCTATCAATACCCGTCGTGGCGTATAACCCGTTCCCATGAGAGTAGGGGAACGACTCACTCCACTACGGTATATAAATTGCGAAGCGGTCGCATGAAAACCAATATCTTTCTTTCAATTCTTTTCAAATAACAATTCCTTTAAAGCATCAAATTCTTGGTTTTCTTATAAACAAAGTTGCATACAATGAAGTTACAAAGCATATAACGCAATTTAATAGAATTCACATGGCATGGTGTGGGCCTAACTATCCGGACATAACAATAATAGTCACTACGCACAGGCTCTCGTCACCTCACACGTACGTAGTCCCCCGCGACAACGACACATAATCGTTTAATTCACCTATGGGGAAAATTCCCTCTTAGAAGGTTAGAAAGGAGACTTACCTCGCATCGCATCTACTTCCCAGGTTAAGAATGCGCCCGAAACTCGAAATTCATCGCCTAAGGACTCGAAACTAGTCAAATATTGTATATATAAATCAATCTATACTTAAAAGTATGAAATTTCCCTATTTAAATGATTGTTTCAACCTAAATTGAAAAATCCCAAAATACACCCCCGGGTCCACATGCTTGGATACAAGAAATTTTTGAAGAAAAATATCACCCCATGGCCTAAGGATCAATATTATATAGTTTTTGTTTGATTCCTCAACAAATTTCTTGGTCATTTCCCATTTTTTGTCAAAAACCTAGGTTTTTACTCTAACCCATGGTTTCAACTAATTGTGGTGTTAATCTACCTAACAATTCAAGTAATAAGCTAAATTCATAGTAGAAATTACTTACCTCTCAGTAGTTAGGTCGAATACCCTCCTTGCATGCCCTCAAAATCGCCCAAGAATGAAGAAAAAGTGTTCAAAAATAGCCAAGTCCGTGTTTAAAAGGAAGTGCACTGCCTTTAGGATTTTTGCCCCTGCAGCTCGAGGAATGCACCTGCGAGGAAATTTCTCGCACCTGCGGATGAAGGGAAGGTGGCCTGGTTTCGCACCTGAAGAGCAAAATCCGCACCTGCGGCTCTGCTTCTGCGGAAAAGGGGTCTGCACCTGCGGAAATTGGCAACTCCCTCAGGAGTCACACCTGCGAGGCTGGGACCGCAGGAGCGGTCTCGCACATGTGACTTGACCTTCGCAGGTGCATCGCACCAGACCTGGTGCACCAGCAGTCATTTTTGGCTGGTTTTTGCCTCGCTCGATGCCCGAATGACATCTGGGCCCACCCTAGACCCCGTCCAAATATACCAACAAGTACTAAAACACAATACAGACTCGCTCGATCTTTCGGAATGCTCGAAACAGCGCTAAATCTAAAAATCATACCTGAAGACCTATTGGATCAAACTTAAGAACTTCAAGTTTCTAGATTCGCTTTCAACATGCCGAACCATACTTATACTTCTCGGAATGACACAAAATTTTGGGAGCAAGTCATAAATGACATAACGAATCTATTCCCAGTCTCAAAATTCTATTCGTACCTCGATAACACAAAAACACGTTCTAAACCTCAGTTTGAACTTAAAGACATTCTTACTTCACTATTTGGCGCTGAAACGCTCCCGGGTCATCCAAAACCCGTTCCGAACACATGCCCAAGTCCGAAATCATCATACGAACCTACTGGAATCTTTGAATCTCGATTCCGAGGTCGTTTACTAAAAATGTTGACTTAAGTCAAACTTAGCGTTTAAAGCCAACCTTAAGGAACTAAGTGTTCCTATACTACTCCAAAGTCCTCCAAACCTCGAACCACTCGTCCCCGCAAGTCATAAATTCGTAAAAGAAGCTATGGGGAGTCTCATTTAGGGGCACGGGGTCCTAGAACACAAAACTACCAGTCGAGTCATTACAATAACTATGGGTCCCATCCGAACTCGAACTATATAAATTAGTCTAAACAAAATATGAAATTGGACAAATAAATAATTTATTTTTGAGACAAAGGTGGGGGGTCCTAAGCTTTTTAGCCTAAAGGATCACCCCGTGTAGCATAAATAATAACTCCCTCGAGGTAGGGTGTTACTCGTATTATTCAGAGGGCATAGACTATCATCTCCTGCTACCCGATTACTATCTTTAAGTTGTTTACCTAAGGCGTACTAGTTGATTTTGAATCGTACGTTATGCGTGCACTACTCGTCCAATACCTATGGCCCAGGAGGCGTTTGGACCTCTATCTTGAGTGGTTTTAGACATAGCTTAGGTTGCTCAAAAAGGAGAAAATTGGGCGACATACAAAACAATTTGGACTTTCATGTATAGACAAATAAGGGCTCAAGATAGCCTCCGCACTTAGACAACCAAATGCACGCAAAGCAATTAACATTTGACAGTTGCAGATTTTAGACAAATTAAAGTTATTGAATCTTATAGGCATGATCTCTATGTGGTTCTGGATTTTAATGGGAAGACAATTTCATATGTTGAAGCCATTTTCTTGATACGATTTCTAAAAGACTATGCAGTTTCCTACTGATCATAAATATAAGAGGTTAAACCTATAGGCATGATATATATGATTCACGCAGTAACTAACAATGGTAATCACAAGAATATATTCAGAACTGCTTAGTTGAGTCTTATAGGAATGCTTTCTAATAACGATAATTAGCACAGTGTTGAAAGTTCAATATTAGCACTTGAAAGAAATGAGCAGGATAATAATTAAGACTGATTTTAGACCCTATAGGCCGGATTTCTATAGTCATAATTGAGACTAATTTTAGATCCTATAAGCATGATTTCTATAGTCATAATTGAGACCGATTTAAGATCCTATAGGCATGGTATCTAAATTTACAGATTAGGTAGCATGTAAATTAACGGAATCCTATATAGCCTAATACATGTGCACATTGAGATATTGGTCATTTAATATCCTATAGGCATGGTTTCTAACAGGTAAAAGTAGAACACATTTGAGAAAAGTTGAGAAACTATAGGCAGGATTTCTAACACATAATAACTAAAAACATTTGAGCATAATAACACATTTGAACAAAGTAGAGCATCTATAGGCAGGATCTCTACCCATTTAATGCAAGTATTAAGATAAACCCCCATTTTCCAATTTTACTAATACCCCAATTGTTATTACAACATTATTACGGACCCAATGGATGGCATAAATTATAAAATAACTATAGTGAGCCTACAGCAGGCCAAGATATACCCAGACAGGCCATGAATTTATTCCCATGGTTCACAACAGCCCAGAAATTACATCTTCATTGACATAAGGCAGCCATAAACCAATTGATTCATCTAGTAGGTAGAAAACAGAGTTGAGAAAATAGAGCCAAGACCCTAGTGTGTCGAGTTCCCAAGGGCTTCAAGAACCCAGGGCAGTGCACACACTACGGAGGTTGATAGGGGAAATTCATAGAAAGACTACGAACCAAATCCTAGTGTGTCAGAGTTCACAAGGGTCTTAATTGGACCCCGAGAAGTGCTCACACTAGGGAGGTCAAATGATAGAACCTAAGTAGCCTTGGATTTCAGCCGACTAAGAATAAGGGAATAGACTAAGGTTAAGGGATAACACTTAGGGATACAAGCAGATTCAAGTTGAGCACATAGAACATGTAATAGAACATGCTTAGTTTTTAAGAACAGACATAACAAAGTTTTAGAAAAACAAGTTCAACACATAATGCACATATTAACAAGACATGTTTGCAAGATTGATGTACACAGACTCATAGTAAGAAAAAGGTTCAGATTATGCTGAGTGTAGATGCTAGTGTCCCAAAAATGGATCATATCAATTGGCAACAGAACTTAACGGAATGAGAACAAATTAAGGCAACTATTGGGGAGTCAAGAAATGGTAGAAGCATACAGGATCAAACATGCTACATCTCATCACATCAAGTTCAAAAACAGACTTATGCTAGATACTTAGTCAATACATTCATGCTTAGTCAACTAATCCATAAAAGGGGATATGAAAGCATGTTCAAGTAACATGGTTAATAGCAAACTTAAACACTAAAGAGATGGCTAAAATGCAAAGTTTTTAAACATCAGTAACACATAGGCTAGGAAGACTTAAAAGAAATTAACTAGCTCAAATCAGGTCTAAGCATGTCTCAAACTACAAACATAATGAAATTAAGATTAGAAAGGCCTAAAATTGAAGTAAGATAGTCAGAATTACACACGGGAATAGCCCAGAAACACATTAAACCACAATCTTCAGAAGTGAAAACATATTCTAATGACAGGTATATAGGAATGAAATGACAAAGTTTTGGTAACTCACTAGTTAAGCAAAAAAAATAAAGAAAGAACGGAAGTACATTGTTATGAATATCAACAAAGAGCAAGAACCCAGAATTTCTGGCCTTGGCTTTCAACCGGCCAGGAACAAAAATATAGAGCAAGAGTATTAGAGAACAAAGAATACGCAACTTTAATTTTTTAGTAAATTTCTTAATGATTCGAGTCTCTCTCAAAAAGGAATGTGGATGGGTTTATATATCAGTTGAAATCGAACACCCAAACAAGGAAAATGATCAGTCAAACACTAGAAAGTAAAGAACATCACATGCAACCGAAATTAGTAAGGAAAAGAGAGAAATTTCAAAAACCCTAATTTTAGGGAAAGTACAAAAACTGGCAGAGCCTAAAAATAAGAAATCAAACATTCACAGAATAAGATGAATATAGACAAAAATATCACTTAAAATCACAGAACGGAACCAATTTTGGTTCGATCTAAGAGATTTGAAACCCTAATTTTTAGGGAAAGTAAGAATCAACAGAAATATACAAAGATTCGTACTCATAATAGAACAACAGTAAATATAGATGGAATAGTGAAAATGACAAGAAATTGAGCCGACTTTGGTTCGATTCTGATGAGATCCACTTGCCATATTTCGGTAAGCGGTATAGGGAATGATCCAGTACCGGGGAAGATTTTTATATGGAAAGAAATGGCCGTATAATCCTATATACGAAAGGATTAGGAGAGAGATTTTGGGGAGAAGATGGCTAGGGTTTGACAGATAGAAGGGAGGGGTTTGAGAGAGTTCAAAGGCGGCGGGAGATGAAAGTGATTTAGGGTTAGGAGAGTGTTAGGGTAATTAAAAGGGAAAGAGTAATATGGGATGTTGATCTCAAAGATCAACAACCATGATTAGTTAGGGGTCTGTAACGACCCGGCCGGTCGTTCCGTGAGTTTAGCCACGTTTCCCCCGTTTTTGCTCCATTATATATGGTTCAGCTTCATTACATTGTGTTAGATTGCTTGGCTCGGGCTCGGAGTGATTTTTGGTGAGAAATGACACACTTAGTCTTTTATCTTGGTTCAATAGTTGGAAAAGTCAATCGGAAGTCGACTTATTGATAAACGACCTCGAAATGTAGATTTTATGGTTCGGATAGCTTTGTTATTTGATTTAGGAATCAGAAGTGTGTTCAGAATGTGGTTTTGATGTCCGGTGTAGAATTAGGCTTGAATTGGCGAAAGTTAGTTTTTGGCGATTTTCGGTCAACAGTGGAAAATGGGCTATCAGGGTCGGAATGGAATTCTGGAAGTTGGAACAGGTTCGTAATATCATTTTGGATATGTGTGCAAGTTTTCAGGTCAATCGGGGGTGTTTTGGATAGTTTCGGCATCATTGGTGGAATTTAGAAATTTCAAAGTTCATAGGCTTGAATTTGATGTGATTTCGGTGTTTTTGCGTTGCTTCTGGTGTTTTGAGGGTTCGAATAAGTTTGAATGATATTATGAGATATGTCGGTAGGTTTTGTTGAGGTCCCGGGGGCCTCGGGTGTATTTTGGATGCTCAAACCGGCACTTTTGGTCTTTGGGAGATTGCTGGTTTTCTGGTGTTTTAGCAGCAATGGTTTGTTCATCGAGATCGCGTGAGTTCATCCGCGATCACGTAGAGTAAGTTGAGGCCAGGCGGATTTTGTGAATCGCGATCGCGAAGCAATCTCGAAGGTAGGAGTGCGATCGCATAGGGTGAGCAGTCTTGGTCACTGCGTTCGCGTGGAGACCTGTGCGTTCGCGTAGAAGAACTTGGAGTGGCAGTGAGGTGATGGAATTACTCTATGAAATCGCGTAGAGCTGGTCGTGATCGCATTGTTGTGAAGAGTTGTCTTACGTGAACGCATAGGTGTTTGTGAGACCGGGTAGGGTTAGTTTGGTAGGGAAACATTTTATTCTTCGTGATCGCGTGCCTTTTCCCGCAATCGCACAGAGTAAAGTCTGGGCAGATTCTTTCTAAGTCCAAAAACGAGGGTTGGTCTATTTATGAAAAAACTCATTTGAGAGCGAGGGGGAAGATTGAGATTGAAGAGATTTTCAATAGAGTTCTTTAGGTAAGTCTTCTTGCATCATATTTGGGTTAATTTCATGAATTAGCCTTGATATTAACCATGTAATTTGAGGAACTAAAGTGGAAATTAGGGAAAAGTGGGAGGAAAATTTTGAATTTCTTCTGATGATTTGAGTGGGCAATTGATGGTAGATTTTGGTAAATTTTGTATGGGTAGACTCGTGAGGGAATGAGGATTCTAGTTTGGTAATTTTAATTGAATTTCGAGACGTGGGCTTGAGGCCTGGGTTTGGCCAATTTCGGGAATTGTGCCTAATTTTGATAGTTTTCAATTGGGGTTCGTCTCCCTAGCATATTTTGATGATTATTGATCTGATTTGTGATAGACTCGGAGCTTTTTGGAGCCGATTCGAGGGGCAAGAGCATCGCAGAGTAGTTTTTGGGCTATTTTGAGGTAAGTAACGATTGTAACTCTAAACCTGAGAGTATGAAACCCCAGTATTTTATATTATTTTGGTAAATGAGGTGACACATGCTAGGTGACGAGCGTGTGGGCGTGCACCGATAGGGATTGTGACTTGGTTCGTCCCCTAGCGACTATTACGCCGCGTATTCAATTTGAAACCTTACGACATCCTGTATTTTTTAAATATATACTTGTTTATAGGCTGTGGGCCATGTTTGGGGCCTATGCCGACCTGTTTAGACCCTCAGGGGTATTTTCACACTATTCTCACACCATCCTGATAGAACATTTGTTAACTCAGTCATGTTTACCACTTGTTATTTTCATTGTTATCACACTGTTTTGAATCTCTGAGAGGTATTTTGGGCAGAGTCCCGTGAGTTGAGATGAATTGCCCGAGTGGCTTGTGAGGATGACTGAGTGAGGCCGATAGCCGAGTATGTGAGGATAGTTATGGATCGGGTTTCACGCCGCAGCAATGTATATATATTATATATTACATATGGTACGGGCTGCACATCGCAGTAATAAAGATTATATATGGATCGGGCTTCACGCCGCAACAATATATATTATATATGGATCGGGCTGCACGCTGCAGCAATATATATATATTGGATCAGGCTGCAGCACGCTGCAGCAATATAACACTTGGGCTGTAGGAGCCCATCTAGGAGTCTGTACACCCTCAGTGAGCGCAGTCGACTGAAAGCTTTGGTATATGTAGATTCTTGACTTGATCTGCTACCTTTACTAGTACTTATTTTTATGAAACTATAAAGTTTAAATGCTCGTCACTGCACTCAAGTTTTTAGATACTTTGGTTACTTACTAAGTTGGCGTTCTCACGTTACTCCCTGCACCTTGTGTGCAAATTCAGGTACCGAAGCAGAGTTATGGTTCAGCTAACCCATTTGGAGAATTGGTCGGAGATTGTGAGGTAGCTTCTCGATGTCCGCGGCCTACTCTTTTTCCTTCCGACTCTGACATTTTACTTTACTTCCCAGACTTGTTGTAGTAGAAGATTTGTATCAGACTATATCATCTTTTAGATGCTCATGACGGTTAACTCCAGATGTTGGGACTGTGTTTAGTTCTAATCATTTTATTGTTTTGAAATGCTTAAGAAACAGAATTATTATGAAAATTTTTGATATTTGATATATTAAATGAAAAATCATTTTATTATTTTCAGCGAATTGGCTAGCCTAGTATCACGATAGGCACCATCACGACCAGTTTAGATTTGGGGTTGTGACAAGTTGGTATCAGAGCACTAGGTTACATAGGACTCAACGGTCATGAGCAAATTTAGTAGAGTCTTGCGGATCGGTACGGAGACGTCTGTACTTATCTTCTAGAGGCTACAGAACCCTTAGGAAAAAATGTCACATTCTTGAATTCTTGTCCAGCGAATCCATTTTATTCAGCCAAGAGCATAACTCTTCAATTCCTTCCATGTATTCGAACGCGCACGGTAGTGCTTGGTATCAGCAGTGCATCGATGAGATGTGATTTTGGCATGTTGGTAATGGGCCAGTCTGGAAGACTTGAGGCCAGATTCATTCGGTGGCTTGAGTGCTAAGATTTCGATTGTGTGTGTCATGCATTTTGGGACTTATATGTCCGTTGGTGTCCTTGTTGACGGGACTTTGTGACTGGAATTCTATGTGATGAGTGTGATTTGATGTTTAGATGTGTTCAGACTGCTGATTTGTGACAGAAGGACTGGCTGGAAATATGGAAAGAACTATTGAGTGTTTGATTTCTGTCTCAGGTTGGTATATGGCTTCGAGTTGTGAGTGTATTGGATGACCTCTCATGTTGTTTAGTTGTGAAGTGAAGCGGATCTTTCTGTTGAGTTATAGTTCCTGGTGATGTCTTTTGGGCTGATCATTGCCCCAGTAGCGTTCATGTATTTGATCAACGGTGTATTCCAGTCGTATTAACACTCTTTTGTTATTGCATTCGTTGATGGCGTCCTGGCATATACGCGTAGCTACGGGTAGCATACTCAGTATTTGGGGATGGCATTATAAGGATTCAGGGAGGAGAAGCTATATGCAAGGTTCTCCAAGTATGAATTTTGGCTCAGTTCAGTAGCATTCTCGGGACACGTGGTGTTCAGTGAGGGTATCCATGTGGTCAGACATGTGTGGGTAGAGCTTCCAGAAGCTCGAGATTTCATAGACCACCTCTCCGGTATTAGTTCTACCATCAGCTTTAGGTTCTTATACCGCATATTGTGATGCCTCGAGGGTAGGCATTGTTTGTGTTTAGATGCAGAAGGGTGTAGTGACTGCGTGATAGTTATGGTCTTTGGAAGTGTATAGAGAGATATCGGTTTGAGGTTAAGCTGGCAGGAGTATCTCCTGCGGGTTGTCCTGGGGTGTGTGATCCTTATGTCGTTCTGTAGTAAGTTCTCTTCTACCTGTAAATGATATATGTTTTAATTTGAGTTTAGATCATTTGTGGAAGTTGGCATCACTATTACAATGGTGAATGTGAGATTTGCAGATGACTTGAGCTGTTAGACGGGTGGTGTTATTGTTGGCATTGTGAGTTATTGTTTGTTTTGATCGTTGGCTTTGAGCCAAGTGGGGCAGTCTGCTAAGGATAAGTTGATTGCATGATTATGTGTTGTATTGGTTTCAGTTCGAGGTATATTGGTGGATCAATTATGACATGCGGAGGGGAAATTTGGGATTGACTCGAGTAATGAAAAATTTCTTCGATATAGGTCGTAATGTACTCTATTGGGTAAATGGGTTCTATTGAATGATTGAGTGGTAATTGTAAAGCTATAGTGTGTGCATTTTATGAATTTTCTTGTGGCTTCAAGTGTGTGAATTCTTTCCTAGCATGTTAGTGTGCAAACGGGTCAGGCCGATCCTATCTAATTGGTCAGTGTAATTGAGAGTTACGTTGAAGGGTGTCAAGACTTGTGGAATTTCTACCTTATCATGGATTCTGCATATCAGTATCAGGAAGGTGAAGGTAATGACTTTAAATTCGCAGGAAGTCTCGTCAGGGTAAGTATTTCTAACGTGGTGTTTTTGGGTATAGTTGAGAGAGTATTCAGCGGCTTATGAGCCTTAGACGACATGGTTTTATGCTTGGGTCGCGTGGTGAGTCTGGTTTGAGAATTACGGTATTATGGCTAGAAGAAGTATCAATTAGAAGGTAGGTCAAAAGGAACCTGGATAAATAGGACATCTTGGTAGTAGGTCGGATCGACATGATAAGGGATATGATTAGTTCTTTTGGTGCTTATGAGGTAATGAGTTTTTACAGGTGTTTCTTAGCAATGCTCTTGGGTTTTGGTAACCTGCGCAGCTTGGTTGAGTTAGAAGGATTCGGTCTTGACTGTTGTACAATAGGATTCAGATAGTTCCTATGGTTTCTACCACGGTTAGAGGTGCATATTTCCTATTGGCGTGATGTGCCGGTGATGTGTAGTGATTTTTTCTTCTAAATGGGACCAAATGGAAAGTTCTTGGTAGTTGGGTTTGTAGTTGCTTGTGGCTCGGAAGGGATCATGAAGTTCCCATATTCACCAAAGGATGGAATGGTGTATGCGGCATGTTGTGTAGAGTCGAGATTTGCATATGTGAGGTCACTGTTCAGTTCTGGAAGGGAGGTCAAAATTCTTAGGCAGCATTTGCAGTTTCAGATGGCTAGGTAGATGATAGCACTGTTGGATGGTTTGATGAGGATATATATTCCTGAAGAGTCAATATGTGGAGTTTAGGGTGCTTCATTGGTATTGCGACACTCTCTTGTTGGATCGACTGTTGATATTCAAGGTTTTTTGGTAACACGGAAGAATTATAGGGGTATCCCTAATGGAATGATTGAGTATTAGGATGTGCTATGTATTCGAGTGGTGGAGTTGAGATCAGATATAGTAATTGGTGTGCTTCGTGACTTCGAAACTGAGAGTTCTCATAAACAGGTTATTTTATGTAGTGAACTATGAAGATGCAAGAAAAGCTAGTCGGATGTTAGTATGTACCATGATTCAGTCATTGTAAACTTTTCGGTGAGTTATCAATCTTATGTGGGTGACCAGAGTTGATTCAAGGTTATGGGTAGGCCTGTATGAGTGTGTGTTATGCACCTTGTCGGAATTGTTGACTCCGAATTCCTATTGTTGAGGGATGTACCATTCGATTTTTATTAAGTTCATTCATATTATGGTGATCTATGAGTTACCCTTCGGTGTTGCGAGGAGTGCTGATTGTTACTTATATGCATTTATGGTGCAAATTTGTTTGGGCTTTATAGAGGGATTTGAGTAAGGTAGGTAATTGGGTATTGCGAGGTTGAGACGTATTGGTTTTGTTTTTTCTGATTCATGTGGCATGGTATCTTCCGGTTTCACCGTGGTTATGGCAATGTACTTTGAGTACTTGATGTCGTATTTCAAATAGTTAGATTTTGAGCCAGGTGGCTTGTAGTATTTCATGTGGACCAGCGTGTGGATGGGATTACACATTGTAGCGGAGTTATGTAGAGGTATGATCCTTAGTGTTAGATTCGTGTGTCTTGATTTTACGATGTGTGCAGGCTCTTAGCATGATGTTGAGATGGTACTTGCTAATGGCAGGATAGTCCTCTAGTGTGAATCTTTTATATAATTTGGTTACATTTGGATATTGCTATTGAGTGCATGAGTTACACATGTTATGGATTTGAATCATAATGATGTGTCGTGTCATCAGAGTGGTCGTGTTGGATGAGAAGAGGTCATTGGACCTTGAATGAATACTGTCAGAATTGACTACTGCATAGTTGGAAGGATAAATATCGGGAGTCGGGTTAGAAATCTACTATAATTCCTATTTGGGAAGGGGGAGCTTCATGTCTGACTGATCGGACGAATGGTTGCTAGTTTCTATGTGTTTCTTTCCTCATCGGCAGTATATGAAAGTGTTAGAGCGAGGCATTTCTTGATAAGAGGTTATGTACCGGTATTGGGTTGTATTTAGCAGCTATTGTGATTAGGAGTTATCGCCACGAGTGTTTGAGTCATGTGGTATATTATGTGATTGCATCTTGGGTTACGGATATGGCTTGATCCAGCATGTTCAGACTTGTTCAGTTTATAGTTGTGGAATTTTGATCTTGTATATTATTTCAAAAGGGGGAATTTGGTTCTAAGGCTTATGGGTTAGGATTGGATTTCGAAATTTCAACTGTGTTGTGCTATTGGACCTATATGGGATAGGGTGACGTGGGATCACCCCTGGGTATGTGCATGGCACGGTTACGCAATAGTTTGATGGTGTTGGAGAACAACTCTTGGCACATTCAAGGACGAACGTATGTTTAAGTGGGGGAGGATGTAACGACCCGGCAGGTCATTTCGAGAGTTTAGCCCTGTTTCCCCCGTTTCTGCTCCATTAAATGCGGTTCAACTTCATTACGTTGTGTTAGATTGGTTGGCTCGGGTTTAGAGCAATCTTTGGAGAGAAATGAGACACTTAGTCTCTTATCTTGGTTCAATAGTTGGAAAAGTCAACCGAAAGTTGACTTATTGGTAAACGACCTCGGAATGTAGATTTTATGGTTAGGATAGCTTCGTTAGGTGATTTGGGACTTAGGAGTATGTTCGGAATTATGTTTTGATGTCCGGTGTAGAATTAGGCTTGAATTGGCGAAAGTTGGTTTTTGGCGATTTCCGGTCGGCAGTGGAAAATGGGCTATTAGGGTCGGAATGCAATTCCGAAAGTTGAAACAGGTTCTTAATGTCATTTTGGATATGTGTGCAAATTTTCAGGTCAATCGGGGGTGTTTTGGATGGTTTCGCCATCGTTGGTGGAATTTAGAAATTTCAAAGTTCATAGGCTTGAATTTGATGTGATTTCAGTGTTTCGTTGTTTTTGGTGTTTCGAGGGTTCAACTAAGTTTGAATGATGTTATGGGATATGTTGGTAGGTTTAGTTGAGGTCCTGGGCGCCTCGGGTGTATTTCGGATGCTCAAACGGGCACTTTTGGTCTTTGGGAGATTGCTGGTTTTCTTGTGTTTTAGCAGCAGTGGTTTGTTCATTGCGATAGCATGAGTTCATCCGCGATCACGTAGAGTAAGTTGAGGCCAGGCGGATTTTGTGAATCGTGATTGCAAAGGTAGGAGTGCGATCGCGTAGGGTGAGCAGTCTTGGTCACTGTGTTCGCATGGAGACAGACCTATGCGTTCACGTAGAAGGACTTGGAGTGGCACTGAGGTGATGGAATTGCTCTATCTGATCGCCTAGTGCTGGTCGCGATCGCATTGTTGTGAAGAGTTGTCTTACACGATCGCGTAGGTGTTTCTACGACCGCTTAGGGTTAGTTTGGTTGGGCAGCATTTTGTTCTTCGCGATCGCGTGCCTTTCCCGCAATCGCACAGAGTAAAGTCTAGGCATATTCTTTTTAAGTCCAAACACGAGTGTTTGGTCTATTATGCAAAAACTCATTTGAGAGCTCGGGAGAAGGTGGAGATTGAAGAGATTTTCAGTAGAGTTTTTGAGGTAAGTCTTTTTCCATCATATTTGGGTTAATTTCATGAATTAGCCTTGATTTTTACCATGTAATTTGAGGAATTTAAGTGGAAATGGGAGAAAAATTTAGGAATTTCTTTTGATGATTTGAGTGGGCAATTGAGGGCGGATTTTGGTAAATTTGGTATGGGTAGACTCGTGAGGGAATGAGGATTCTAGAATTGTGATTTTTATCGAATTCCGAGATGTGGGCCCGGGGGCCGGGTTTGGCCAATTTCGAGAATTGTGCCTAATTTTGATAGTTTTAGATTTGGGTTCGTCTCCCTAGAATATTTTGATGATTATTGATCTAATTTGTGATAGACTCGGAGCTTTTGGGAGCCGATTCGAGGGGCACGAGCATCACGGAGTAGCTTTTGGGCAGTTTTGAGGTAAGTAACGATTGTAACTCTAAACCTGAGAGTATGAAACCTCGGTATTTTATATTATTTTGGTAAATGAGGTGACGCGCATGATAGGTGACGAGCGTGTGGGCGTGCACCGATAGGGATTGTGACTTTGTTCGTCCCGTAGTGACTATTAAGCCGCGTATTCGATTTGAAACCTTACAACATCCTGTATTTTTTAAATTTATACTTGTTTATGGGCTGTGAGCCATGTTTGGGGCCTCGTGCCGACCTGTTTAGATCATCGGGGTATTTTCACACTATGCTCACACCATCCTGATAGAACATTTGTGAACTCAGTCATGTTTACCACTTGTTGTTATTTTCACTTTTATCACCCTATTTTGAAACTCTGAGAGCGTTTTTGAATGATACGCATGCATATGATGAATGTAGCTATTTAAAATACATTAGTATGAAATATCAAATAAATTAGATGAACCAATGACTGTGACACTTTTAGAGACATTATGACTTCCTTGCTCAGAATTTTGAGGGTCCTCCTCAAAATTCTGCCTCCAGTTTACTTAGGAGATTCTCTAACCGTTCTGCACACGATGACGTTGGCTGGACTTGTTCCAGAATTTTGAGGGTCCTCCTCAAAATTCTGTCTGCGGTTTCTTCAGAACAAACGACATCATTTTGTATCAGTACACTCCCCATGGTGTGATAAAAGTTATTTTCTCGGCATCTTCTTCATCCATCCAGATATGATGATATCCCGCTAAGCAATCCACAAAGGATTGGAGTTCATGCTTGGCGCAGTTTTCGATCAGTATGTGTATGTTGGGTAGCGGAAAATCATCTTTGGGACTTGCTCTATTTAAGTCCCGATAATCAACATATACTCTGACTTTCCCATCCTTCTTCGAAACTGGCACGATGCTAGCCAACCAAGTTGGATACTCAACCACTCTGAGAACCTTAGCTTTGATCTGCTTGGTGACTTCTTCTTTGATTTTCAGACTCATATCTAGCTTGAATTTTCTGAGCTTCTGCTTTACTGGCGGACACATTGGGTAGGTAGCTAGCTTATGAGCCACTATGATGTGCTCAAACCAGCCATATCATCATAAGACCATGCGAAAATGTCTTCATATTCTTTCAAGAAACGGGCGTATTCTTCTTTATCTGATGGTGACAGGTGAATGCTTATGCGAGTTTCTTTGACTGTTTCGAAATCTCCCAAGTTGACTATCTCAGTTTCGTCCAGGTTGGACTTAGGTTTTTTCTCAAAATTCTCAACTTCTCTGACAATTTCCTCAGGTATTATATCTTTTTCTTCTATTTCTTCCGAGTCACTATCCTTATGTTGTGTTGTCTCATTACATGTCACATTTGTTGGTTCATCAAGATAAGAAATAGTAATGATGTAGAGAGAAAAGTAGAGAAGATAGTAATAAATAATAAAATAGGAAAACATTGATAAGTATCGAGACATCAAACAAAAAGCGATTTTAATGATTTTAAATACTATTTCGAAACAAAGTACTGAAAATGTTTTGAAAATGCTTATAAGAATAGTTTTCAAAATAAATGACACTATCAGCCAGGATATCCCGGAACTCGGCGGGCCCTTGATGGTGTGGTTGTCCAGTTCATGAGAACAACTCCCTTCTCCACTGTCTGCATGACGAGGCCTTCCTCTTCCTCCTCCTCCTCCTCCTCAACTATTACACTACAATCCATATCTTCATCTTCTAAGAACATGTTCCTCAAACTAGCTAGTACTTCATCTTCTTCAAATCCCCACATCATATCACTGATGGAAGGATTGGCTCAAATGTGGTATCGGTTGCTCGAGAGGGTAGTAAGGACCACGCCATGGTGGCGACCAATTCTGATACTCATGCCAAGTGTATTGATGTCCCAGTCCAAAGGTTGTACTGTGACGTTTTAACTGTATTGGTTTGGCAATACCCTGGAGATTCTTTCTGAGCCCTTTACTAGGTTCATATCCTATCCATGCCAATATGCTCTCTATTTTGCTACTCCACCATTTGTCCTTCTCAATTGCATTAACACGCTCAATGTGATGGTAAGTCTCTCCACCCAACTTCCTTCTGTTCTCCACAACCGGAACAGTCTGATTGGTGTAAATAGGGTTACTCACGTCTCCATGAATGATCACCTCCTGATGATTCCATTCGAACTTCACAAACTGATGCAAAGTAGATGCTACATCCCCAGCGTCGTGTATCCAAGGTCGCCCCAATAGTAAATTGTTGAGGTGGATATGTCGAGCACTTGGAACTCAACTAAACCAAGTTGGGCCCATTTGTAAGAAAAGATTGGTTTCTCCGATCGTGGCCCTTTGAGACCCATCAAACGTTTTTACGTTCATAGTTCCTGCTCGTATCTCATGTAAACCTTTACCCAATCTCTTCAAAGTGGTCAATGGAAAAATGTTGAGACCTGAACCTCCATTTATTAAAACCCTAGCAATGAATTTGTCTTCGCACTGTACTGTGATATGCAGCGCCTTGTTGTGGCTCAATCCTTCCGGTGGTAGTTCGTCTTCATGGAAAGTGATCTTATGGCTCTGCAATACCTGTCCTACCACGTTAGCTATCTCCCCACTGGTAATGTTGTTGGGTACATAAGCCTCATTTAATACCTTCATCAATGTGTTCCTATGTGCTTCAGAATTCTGCAATAATGATAGAATGAATATCTGAGCAGGGGTCTTGTTCATATGGTCAACTACAGAGTACTCTCTCGCCTGCACCTTTCCCCAAAGATCATCCGGACCGGTTTCAATGATAGGTTGTTTGGAAGCGGCTTCTTTACTTGTTCCCCCTAGGTACTCAGGCATGTAAACCCTACCAAATCTGGTCATCCCCTCCGCTGCACCAGTTTCTTCCATTTTCCCTTTTCCTTTCCTTCTCGCTTATATAGTGTAGTCCCAGTGTAAAAAATTTGAATTAAAGGATGGTACGGGTGCTACAGTTACAGTGAATGGTGCGGTCACTTCTACTTCAAACGGAGCAGGTGCAGCTGGGGGTGTTGTTACTTCAACATCGAATGGATTTGGTCCGGCTACATCAAACTCAATCGGTGATTGTATCTATACCATAATGGGAGTGAGGTGAATGTATGTTTCTTAGATCGTCCCCTTCTCGAATGAGCCCAATTGACCCTTCTGGGTCCCATTCTTCAAACGTTTCTATCACATTTACCTCCCTCCCCTGTGATCCGGGAGGGGATTGTTAAGGACATTGGGTACAGTCTCCTTTGCCTGTATAACCTTGGTATTGATCAGCGTCTAGATTTTATCCTTTAGAGTGTGACATTCATCAATAATGTGACCTTTCATGCCCGAATGGTAGGCACATGTCTTGTTTGGAATGACCCGATAAGGAATTTTCAATGGCGACAACAGGAATGAGAGTGACATAATCGATAGCTTTCAATCTGTCATACAACTAGTCGATGGGTTCACTAATAGGGGTAATTTGGGCGGTCTGCTGTCGAAATTTTGCCTGGGTTTTTGATTGTTTTGGCAGGCTGGTGGTGAGTATTAGTATGTTGGCTAGGTGTTGTAAGTATGGTAAGTGGTGGCAGGTTGTGGATATCTGGGAGGTGAAGGCTAATATGTGGGTGGGGGTGTTTGATATGTGATAGGGGACTTCGGACCTTGAGCTACCATCACAGCCCTTACTTCTTTCTTTTTGGATATGCCTCCTAACTGCAAGGCTTTGTTCGTAGCTTGTAATGCCTCGAAATTGGTTACCATCCCGCTTTTAATTCCCTTTTCTATTCTTTCTCCCAATTTGATGATGTCGGAGAATTTATTATTTTCAATAACCATTAACCTCGCATAATATTGCAGATCCTGGGGCCGGACAAAGAATTTGTTCATTTGTTTTTCTTCCAATGCCGGCCTTACTTTCGCAGCTTCTAATCTCCACCGAGTAGCATACTCGCTGAAAGTCTCTGTTGGCTTCTTCTTAAGATTCTAGATATAGAAGACATATGGTGCATTCTCTGTATTGAATCTGAATCGATCCCTGAAATCTGACGTCATGCTTACCCAGTTAATCCACTTCTTTGGATTTTGACTGATATACCAGAATAGAGCGTCTCCAGTGAGGCTTTTGATGAATAAATTCATACATATTCTTTTGTATTTACCAACCCCTATGATCTTGTCACAGTACATTCTCATATGCGCCTTTGGATCACCTGTTCCGTCAAACATTTTGAACTTAGGAGGTTTGTAACCCTTTGGCAGTTCTACGTCCGGCTGAATACACAAAGCCTCATAGTTCAGACCTTCGATGCCTTTACGACCTTCAACACCTTGGACTCGACTTTTAATATTCTTAAATTCCTCCTCCATGCTCTTTATGGGCTGGGACTGGGTAGTTTACGAAAATAGGTAAGGTTTGGGCCAGATTTTTAATACCGAATGTTTAATAAATAAATAAATAATTTATAAAAGTAATTAATAAATAATAAAAATATCATTTGTGCACTAAAATGATTTAAAAAACTATTCAACATTATAAAAATATAAAAATTCATTTTCTGTATAAATAATGTAATTATATATACATGTGGGCTATTATTGCAAAATGTGCAATTTAGCCTTAAAATACAAATATAGTTATAAGAAATGTACTAAAAATATTTAAAACCTCACATTGATATAAACGATAAGTTTAGATGATTAAATCATCATAGAAAATAATTTAGAGGATAATTATTGTATATTTATATAATAAAAATGCAGAAATGGTTTGGTTTTAAGTCTTTAGAAATATGGAAAATTATGAAAAATACTTGTGTATACTTATAAATCAAATGATGATTTATATGCACTATTTAGAATGTGTGTGTGTGTGTGTGTGTGTGTATATATATATATATATATATATATATATATATATATATATTATAAGTATGAGGGAAAAATTAGGTATCAACAACGATCATATGGTCGCAATTGTGAAAATGGTCAGGCTCGCATTTGCGAGTTTTTCTTTGCATTTTCGATGATGTGGAAAACTTCGCATTTGTGGGGCTCGCATTTGTGAACCCCAGATCGCAAATGTGAATCCTGCAACTTATCAAAATGACTTTAGCTGGGATTTTTTGTTCGTTTCTCAAATTTTCAAAACCTAAAACCTTAGAGGTGATTTTCCAAGATTTCAACCTAAAATCTAAGATTTTCATGGTGGAATTGGGGATTTTTGGGTAGAAATTAGGGATTTGGTAATTTGGGGATTTAGACCTCAAATTGAAAAATCACATAACCGGGCTCGAGGGTGAATGGATAATAGGATTTTCATCCGAATTTCAGGTTTGGACCAAGCGGGCCAGGGTGTTGACTTTTGCTGACTTTTTTTCAAAATGGCCTAAATTGAACTCTTTACAATCGTGGGTAGTTCCTAAGGCTTAAATTGAATTGTTTGGTTGGTAATTGCTAGATTCTATTGGTTCAGAGGCTTATGTGAAAGGAAAGGCCTTGGTTGAGCTTTGAGTTTGGTCGTAGGAGCGAGGTAAGTGTCGTGGTTAAACTTGATTTAGGGAAAAGGAATTGTTTGCCTATTTTCTACTTGTTTAATTGGTGGGAACAACGTATATGTGAGGTGACGAGTACTTATGCTTTGTATTCGGGTTAAAGCATGTGGGTGGGGTTTGGTATCTTGCAATCACAGCTTCCTTTATTCATATTATCCATGTTTAGACTAGTATTGTTAAATTGATCGCTTTTATCATGCTTACGAATCTTTTGGTGATAATTGAGTATTGATTCCGAAGTTGAGGTTGACATTGTGGAAGTAAGGCTTGTACTTATTATTTTATCTCCCTGTTGTTATTTGTTCATTGAACTATGGTAAGGGAGAGTGTTAATGCATGGAGGGTGATGCCATGTCGTTTCTATTGACTTTATGGTGAGGTTGAGAGTATTAATACACAAAGGGTGATGTCGTGCCATATTGTGAGTGTAATGCACGAAGGGTGATGACGTGCCATGTTATGAGAGTTAATGCACGAAGGGTGATGTCGTGTTGTTCCTAATAATTTCATGGTAAAGATGAGAGTAAAAGCACAAAGGGTGATGCCGTGCATTTTTCCTTTACTGTGTTCACTGGTTCTTATTGGTTCATAGTATATTGTTTATTAAAGTTATCATTCAGATGTAGTTCTTTATCTCGTATTTCCCCTCAACATGTTTCCCTCTCCCGATATTATCTGTTTAGTTCTTCATTACTGCTTTTTGTATATATATTTGTTAAACTGTACATGTTTGATTTGTAGGTGTCATGTTTCAGCCACGTCGCTACATCGTCGAGGTTAGGCTCGACACTTACCAGTATATGGGGTCGATTATACTGATACTGCACTCTGCACTTTCTGTGCAGATTTTGGTACCGACTTTGGCTGAATGAGATATTAGATGTCGGATTTGCTGTCGGGAGACCCAAGGTAGATCTGCTGGCGTCTTCATACCCTAGAGTCTCTTCTTAGTATTATCATTTACTATTTTTCTACTTCAAAACAATGTATTTTCCCTTTTTCAGACTCTTTTTGTCTTAGTAGTTCGTGAATTGTGACTCCATTTCCGGGTGGTTGTAAATGTTGAAGCCTTTATATTATTCCGTATTCATTGTATTTCATCTTAGTTTATTGATGTTGTTGATTGAATTGAATAATGTTTAGCTTAATAATACTCTAATGTTGGCTTGTCTAGCAAGTGGAATGTTAGGTGCCATCACGGTCCCGACGGTGGAATTCCGGGTCGTGACAAATTGATATCAGAGCACTAGGTTGCCTAGGTTTCACAATTCACGAGCCACCTTAATAGAGTCTGGGGGATTGGTACAGAGACTTCTGTACTTATATCCAAGAGGCTATGAAGTTTAGGAAAAACTTTCACTCATATTCTTCTTTGTCGTGTGATTTTATTTTCTCAATATTGATTGAATTTTTCTACTCTTATTCTCTTGTAGATGGCGAGAACGCGTACCCCTTCTTCAGCTGAGCAGCAGCCAGAACCTCCGGTGGCTGCTCCTAAGAGGGGCAGAGGTTGAGGCCGAGGCCGTGCTAGAGGCAGAGGTAGGGGCAGGGCTCATCCCATAGCCCAAGCAGCAGCCCAAGAGCGGAGCCTCAGGTAGAGTTTGAGGAGGAGGCTCCATCCCAGACTGTTCCTGCTGGGCCAGCTCAGGTTCCGGAGGGGTTCATTTCCACCCTAGTGCTTCAGGAAGCTTTGGTCCGTTTGGTGGGCCTTATGGAGAGTGTGGCCCAGACTGGCGCATTTCCCATGGCACCAGTCGTCTCTCCGGATGGAGTAGGAGCACATACTCATGCTACTCACACTCTGGAGCAGATGGCTCCCCAGTATCAGACTCCAACAGCTCAGCTAGTAAGAGTAGTTCAACCAGTTGTTACGGCATAGGCTGGTGAGGGGCCAACTATGCCTTCTGAGGCTTTACGGAGATTGGAAAAATGCACCAAGCTCTTTCCAGCTCACTTCAATGGTGCATCTTCAGAGGACCCCCAAGAGTATCTTGACAATTGTCATAAGATTCTACGGAACATGGGTATAGTGTAGACCAATGGGGTCAATTTTGCTGCATTTTAGATGACTGGTTCCGCCAAGAAATGCAGGAGAGATTATTTGTTGACCAGACCGGCAGGGTCGCCTGCTCTTACTTGGGACCAGCTCTCTCAGCTCTTCCTGGAGAAGTTTATCCCTATTACATTGAGAGAGGAGCATCACCGTCAATACGAGCGTCTTCAGCAGGGCAGTATAATTGTTACTCAGTATGAGACCCGTTTTATGAATTTGGCCTGTCATGCTCTTCTTCTACTTCCTACCGAGAGAGAGATAGAGCGTGAGGAGATTTGTTGAGGGACTTTCTCAGCCTATCAAATTACAGATGGCTAAGGAGACTGGGAGTGAGATTTCTTTTTAAGAGGTTGCCAATGTCGCTAGGCGAGTTGAGGTGGTTCTTGCTCAGAGAGGTCAGGGGTCTGATAAGAGACCTCGTTATTACGGTGGGTTTAGTGGTGCCTCATCTAGAGGCAGGGGTACTTTAGGTAGGGTCCATCCTCCCAGACTGTTTCATTGAGCACTCCAGGCATCCTACGGTGCTCCAGGCGGTCGTGGCCCTCATATGCCTTATTCTGATCACCTAGAAAATGCACCACCAGCTCCTATCAGTGCACCTTCGCTCCAGAGTTTTTAGGGTGGTCACTCAGGTGGACAAGGTCAGTTTCACGGCCAGCGGCCACAGTAGCCGAGGTCTTGTTATACTTGTGGTGATCCGAGGCACATTGATAGATTTTGCCCTCGTGCATCGAGAAGTTCATAGCATAAGGGTTCTCGTGCCATGGTCCGGCATGAGGTGCTGCACCGCCTGCTAAGCCAGCTAAAGGTAGGGGTCAGTCAGCCAGAGGCGGTGGTCCGACCATTAGAGGTGGAGGTCAGGCTGCTAAAGGTGGAGCCCAGCCATCCAGGGGACGTCCTATAGATGTAGTTCAGGGTGGTGGGGCCCAGCCCTGATGTTATGCTTTTCTAGCCAGGCCTAAGGCTGAGTCATCCAACGCCATTATCACAGGTACTGTTTCAGTTTGCAGTAGAGATGCTTCAGTTCTATTTGATCTGGGTTCCACTTACTCCTATGTGTCATATTATTTTGCTTCTTATTTTGTTGTGCCTCGTGATTCTTTGAGTAGCCTTGTATATGTGTCCACACTCGTGGGGGATGATATTGTTGTAGATCATGTTTATAGTTCATGTGTGGTCACCATCGGGAATCTTGAGACTAGTGTATATCCTCTACTCCTCTTATAGAATGGTGTACCATCGTTCGTGTGTGGTCACCAAAATGGTGACCTTAGCCTTGTCGAGGCTGCCTCGATTAGAGTGGAGAAGGACTCCTGGCCATTCTACCAGTAGGGTTATCTCTTATATGAAGGCTCGGCGTATGGTCGAGAAATGGTGTCTAGCTTATTTCGATAATGTTCGTTATTCTAGCGCAGAGGTTCCTTCTATGGATTCCGTTCCAGTTGTTCGTGAGTTTCCAGAACTATTTCCTGTAGACCTATCGGGGATGCCACCCGACAGGGATATTGATTTCTATATTGATTTGGCTCCGGACACTCAGCCCATTTCCATTCCGCCATACCGTATGGCCCCGCTAAAGTTTAAGGAATTGAAGGAACAGTTGCAAGATTTGCTTGATAAGGGCTTCACTAGACCTAGTGTCTCACCCTGGGGTGCACTTGTGTTGTTTGTGAAAAAGAAGGATGGATCGTTGAGGATGTGTATAGATTATCGGCAGTTGAAACAAGTCACCATCAACAACAAGTATCCATTGCCGAGGATTGATGATTTATTTATCAGCTTCAGGGTGCCAAGGTGTTTTTGAAGATTGATTTGAGGTCTGGCTATCATCAGTTGAGAATTAGGGCATCCAATGTCCCTAAGACGGCTTTTCGGACTCGGTACGGGCATTATAAGTTTCTAGTGATGTACTTTGGGTGGAATAATTCCCCAACAACATTCATGGATTTGATGAACCGAGTTCAAGCCTTATTTAGAGTCCTTTGTGATTGTGTTTATTGACGATATCTTGATCTACTCTTGCAATCGAGAGGAGCATGAGCAGCATCTTAGGATTTTGCTTCAGACCCTGAGAGACAGCTAGTTATATGCTAAATTTTTGAAGTGCGAGTTTTGATTGGATTCAGTCGCTTTATTAGGGCACATTGTATCAGAAGGGGGCATTCAGGTGGATCTTAAGAAGATTGAGGCAGTTCAGAACTGGCTAGATCCACTTTAGCTACGGAGATAAGGAGTTTCTTGGTTTGGCGGGCTATTACCGTCAATTTGTGGAGGGGTTTTCATCTATAGCAGCCCTATTGACTAGGTAAACCCAGAAGGGTGCCCCGTTTAGATGGTCAGACGAGTGTGAGGAGAGCTTTCAGAAGCTCAAGACTGCTTTGAGATGCGTCCCATGTTAGGCTCGGTGCAGTATTGATCCAGGATGGCAGGGTGATTGCATATGCGTTGCGACAGTTGAAGACTCATGAGAATAATTACCATGTCCATGATTTGGAGTTGGCAATCATTGTTCATTCGCTGAAGATTTGGAGGCACTACCTTTACGACGTGTCGTGTGAGGTTTTCCCTGATCATCAGAGCCATCAGTATTTGTTCAAGCAAAAGGATCTCAATTTGAGGCAGAGGAGGTGGTTGGAACTATTGAAAGACTATGATATCACCATTTTGTATCATCCCGATAAGGCCAATGTGGTGGCCGACACCTTGATTAGAAAGGCAGTGAGTATGGGCAGCTTTGCGTTCATCCAGTCGGTGACAAACTTCTTGCATCAGATGTTCAGACTTTAGCCAACCAGCTTGTGAGGTTGGATATTTCAGAGACCAGTCGTGTTCTAGCTTGTACAGTCACTCGATATTTTTTGTTTGAGTGTATCAGAGATTGGCAGTATGACGAACCTCATTTGTTGGTCCTTAGGGACATAGTGCGGCACGGTGGTGCCAAGTAGGTTACTGTTGGTGATGACGGGGTCTTGAGGATGCAGGATCGTGTTTGTGTGCCTAATGTGGATAGACTTTGTGAGGTGATTCTTTGGGAGGCCCACAGTTCCCAGTATTCTATTCATCTAAGCGCCCCAAATATGAATCAGGACTTGGGGCAGAGTTATTGGTGGAGAAGGATGAAGAAGGATATAGTTGCCTATGTAGCTCGGTGTCTAAATTGTCAGTAAGTCAGTTATGAGCATCAGAGACCTGGTGGTTTGCTTAAGAAGATAGAGATTCCTGAGTGGAAGTGGGAGCGTATCACTACGGATTTCATCGTTGGACCCCCATGGACTTAGAGGAAGTTCGATGTTGTTTGGATCATTGTGGACAGGTTGACTAAGTCGGCGAATTTCATTCCTGTGGCAGTTACCTATTCTTAGGAGCAGTCGGTAGAGATTTATANAGAATCCTCATCCTTTCTCAAGTCTATACATAACAAGAACATCAAAATCGGACCAGAATAGCCCCTTCAATTACTCAATTAAAGTCCCAATTTCTCATGCCCTAACTTCCCCAAATTTTGGGTTTAAATCCAACTAATTTCTGGTTTAATTACTTAGAAAACATCATAGAATCGAGTTATGAAGTCGAAAATCTTACCTCCAAGTGTTTCTCCTTTGATTCCCTTTTTAAATTTTCTCAAGAGCTTCGAATCCGCCCAAAAATGGTGAAAAATGGGCTAAAAATCGTGAAGATGGATTTTTCAATACACTGCCCAGGCGCACCCCTCATCGCGATCGCGGAAAAAGCCACGCGATCGCGAAGCACAACAAAACACGACCCCTCAAACTACCCTACGCGATCGCGGAACAGCCCACACGATTGTGAAACACTGCCTTCAAAACCACGCGATCGCGGCCCTTCTCACGCTACCGCATAGCACAAATCCTTCCACTCCTCACAAGCTCACTCTCCTCTACGCGAACTCAAACAAGGCCGCGCTTTCGCGAAGACCCAAGGCTCCCCTCTCACGCGATCGCATCCTCCATTCCGCGATTGCATAGAAAAACTTACCCAGCCCCCTCTTCTAAGCCTACGCAATCGTAGGAATCCCTACGCGATCGCATAGGAGAAAACCAAAACCAAAACACCAGAAAAATCTGCCATCACTCAAGACAAAAAATTTATCCGTTAACCACCCGAAACTCACCCGAGGCCCTCGGGACCTCAATAAATCATACCAATACATCCCATAACCTTATTCAAACTTAGTCGAGTCTTTGAAACACTAAAAAAATGCAAAAACATCAAATTCACCTCGGATTCAAGCCTATGAACTTTGAAACTTCTAAATTTCACCAAAGATGTCTAAACCATCCAAAGCACTTCCGATTGACCTGAAAATTTGCACACATATCCAAAATGACACTAAGAACCTGTACCAACTTCCGGAATTCCATTCCGATCCCGATAGCTAACTTGTTTCACTGCCGACCCGAAATCGCCAAAAATTCAATTTCGCCAATTCAAGCCTAATTCTACACCGGACTATCAAAACCACATTCTGAACACACTCCTAAGTCCCAAATCACCTAACAAAGCTATTCGAGCCATAAAATCTACATTTATGAGGTCTTTTACCAATAAGTCAACTCCCGGTTGACTTTTCCAACTATTAAGCCAATTTAAGAGACTAAGTGTCTCATTTCTCTCCAAAAATCGCTCCGAACCCGAGCGAACCAATCTAACACAACTTAATAAAGCTAAACCACATATAATGAATCAAAAATGGGGGAAACGGGGCTATTACTCTCGGAACGACCGGCCGGGTCGTTACATCCTCCCACACTTAAACATACATTCGTCCTCGGACGTTCCAAGAGTTGTTCTCCAACACCCTCAAACTGCTGCGTAACCTCACCATGCACATACCGGGGGGTGGTCCCACGTCACCCTATCCTATATTGGTCCAATAGCACAACACAGTTGAAAATTCGAAATCCAACCTGACCCATAAACCTTAGAACCAAATTCCCACTTCTGAAATGATTTACAAGATCTAAATTCCACAACTATAAACTGAATAAGTCTGAACACACCGAATCAAGACATATACGTAACCCCAGATGTAATCATATAATATACCGCATGACTCAAACACTCATAGCGATAACTCCTAATCACAATAGCTGCTCAAAACACCCCAATACCGGTAAATAAGCTCTTATCAAGCAAAGCCTCGCTTTAACACATTCATAAGGTGTCGATGATGAAAGAAACACGTAGAAACTAGAAACCATTCGTCCGATCAGTCAGACATGAAGCTTCTCCTTCCCAACGGGAATGAAAGAAGATTTCTAAGACGACTCCCGATATTTATCCTTCCAACTATGTTGTAGTCAATTCCGACAATATTCATTCTAGGTGCAATGACATCTTCTCATCCAACACGACCACTCTAATGATATGACACATCAATACAATTCAAAGACATAACTTGTGCAACTCGTGCACTCAATAGAAACATCCCAATGTAATCAAATTATATAAAATATTCACACGGGAGGACCATCCCGCCATTAACAATTACCGTCACAACACCATGCTGAGAGCCTGACACTCATCGAAAAAACAAAACACACGAATCTTACACCAAGGATCATACCTCCACATAACTCTACTACAATGCGTTACCATCCAAACGTTAGGTCACATGAAATATTTCCATCCACCTAGCTAAAAATCAATAACCATGCGCAATTTGACATCAAGTACTCCAAGTGCATTGCCATAACCACGGGGAAACCGGACGATACCATGCCACACGAATAAGAAAGTACATAACCAGTACGTCACAATCCCGCAATACCCAATTACTTACTTTACTCAAATCTAGCTATAAAGCCCAATTAGAACTGCACCATATGTGCCTATAACCAAGGATCACAACTCCTCGCAACCCCGAAGGGTAACTCATATATCACTTTAGAACAAGAGTAAACTCAATGACAATCGGATGGTACATCCCTCAACAATAGCAATTTGGAGCCAACAATTCTGACCCGGTGCAGAACACACACCCATACTGGGCCTACTAATGAACCATAAATCAACTCTAGTCATAAACAATAGACAAATGACCCTCCGAAGGTCCATAATGACTGAATCACAACACACTAACCCCTGGCTAACCTTGGCTATATCTCTACAGCCCTCAACTGTGAAATCATATCCTCATTCGAGTCCCCAGACACAAAACCCTCTAAGCACACAAATCACCATTTTCAATCTCAACTCTGTCGTCTAAATGTCTAATGCTTCCCCAATACCCGATCATACCACGAGGGATACCCCCTACAATCCGTATGTGTTACTAGGCCAAATTTGAATACCCGCAGCCGACCAATCAAGGAGAGTACCGCCACACCAATGAAGTATCCATAAATCAAAACACGGTGCCTCTTCTGAAACTCATACCTTCTTCGAGCCATATCTAAAAGTAACGCCATCTACCTGATCATCTAAGATCGTCCATGCAACCTAAGAATTCAGAACCTTCTTCCAAAACGCATCGTGACCTAGCACGCGCAATCTCAATACTACACCATACATCGCACCCATTATTCCATATGCCCCACACACCAGTAGAAAATATGCATCTCAAACTACGTAGAGACCATCTAGAACTCTCAAAAATCCATTTGCACTTAACCAAACCGTCATGACTGAATCACTCTAACTCAACCAGGTCGCAAAGACCCAAAAGCATTTCCACGAATCACACATAGAACCTTACCATATCATAAGCACCCAAAGGACCGATCTTACCCCATTACCATGCCGATCCAATTCACTACCAAGCTGTCCTATTTCTCTGAGTCCCTTTTGAATTACCTTTATATTGATTCTTTCTCCCTGCCATAGTACCAAAATCCTCAACCATAAATCACCACGTGAGACCCTAGCACAGAACCCTATCTCCCTAAGGATCATAAACCGCTGAATATCTATCAAGTACCCCAAAGTACCACATCTCAAATACTTACTCTAAAGAGACTTTTGATGAATTCGAACTATCCTTCCCTTTCATGATACCGGAATGTATACTCCACAATCATATATAAACCCTAAATCCATCAGAACCACTCTCGAGAGTCACCCACTCTACACAATTCTCAATTAAACTGATCAAGCAAATCGAACGACATGTACCCCATTAACACACCAACACCAAAGGGAGTTACCCACACCCCTAGGAAACCAAGAAAATTCCTACTTTATGCACACTACTTCCTTTACAAATAAAAACTCAATCATGCAATAAGACTCATATCCCCATAGAGTATAATACAACCTGTATCCAAAATTTCCATTACTCGAGTCATTCTCAAACTCCACCTCTGCAGGTCATAACTGATCTACTAGTATACCCCAAACTAAAACAAATAGAACACATAATCGGGCGACCAACTAATCATTATCATACTCCCCCACTTGGCTCAAAGTCATTGATCAAAACAAACAATAACTCACAATGCCCATACACTATCACTGCCACAATACCGCAGTGGGATTCAACTAAATGCTTCATAAGCTCATATATAACTCAAACCATTAAACATCCCAAATCATCTCCAACCTCGCATTCACCATTGCAATAGCCGTGCCAACTTCCACAAGTGATCTAAACTCAAATTGCAACATATACCAATTGCTGGTAAAAGAGAACTTGCTACAAAACAACATAAGGATCACACAACCTCAGGACACCCCACGGGAAATAGCCTCGTCTGCTTAGCCTCAAACTTATCTCTCTCTATACCCTTCCGAAACTCATAGCTATTACGCAATCACTTTATCCTTCTTCTTCTAAACACAAACAACGCCTACTCTTGAGGCATCACAATACGCGGTATAAGAACCTGAAGCTGATGTAAGAACTAACACTGGAGCGGTGGTCAAAGAAATCTTGAGCTTCTGGAAGCTCTCTCCACAATCGTCTGATCACCTGAATACCCTCACTGGACGCCACGCGCCCTAAGAATACTACTGAACGGAGCAAAAAATTCACACCTGGAGAACTTTGCATAGATATTCTCCTCCATGAATCCTTATAATGCCGTCCTCAAATATAGAGTATGCTACCCCTAGCTACGCGTACACGCCAAGATGCCATCAATGAATACAATAACAAAGGAGTGCTAATACGGCTGGAATACACCGTTAATCAAATACATGAACGCTACTGGGACAAATGATCAGCCCGAAAGACATCACTAGGAACTCATAACACAATAGAAGGATCCCCTTCACTCCACAACTGGACAACATAAGAGGTATTCCCATACACTCACGACTCGAGGCCCTATGCCAACTCTAGACAGAAGTCAAACACTCAATAGTTCTTGCTACATATCTAGCCCATCCCTTTTGTCACAATCAAGCAATATGAATACATCTCACCCTCAAATCAGACTCACCACATAGTCATCTAGTCAAGAAGTCCCGTCAATAAGGACATCAACAGACATATAAGTTCCCAAATACATGTACTCATACAACAAAATCTCAGCACTCAAGCCACAGACCAAATCCGGCCTCAAGTCCTCCAGACTGGCCCATTATCAACATGCTAAAATCACATCCCATCCATGGAAGTCAAAATCCGTCGACGCATAGCGAATACCGAGTGCTCGCAGGCGCATTCTAATACATGAAAGGAATTTCAAGAGTTACGCTTTTGGCAGAAGAAATGGATTCGCACGACAAGAATTAAGGAATGTTGATTTTTCCTAAGGGTTCTGTAGCCTCTCGAAGATAAGTACATATGTCTCCGTACCGATCCGCAAGACTCTACTAAACCTGCTCATGACCAGTAAGTCCTATGTAACCTAGAGCTCTGATACCAACTGTCACGGCCCAAAATCTGACTGGACGTGATGGCGCCTATCGTGGTACTAGGCTACCCAAATTTACTAAAAATATCATAAGATTCCCAATTAATACATAAATTATCCCATGTTTCATAATAATTCAAACAATAAAAATGATCGGAACATCTAAACATAGCCCCAACATCTGGAGTCAACCGTCATGAGCATCTAAGAAGTGATACAGTCTAATATAAATTCTCTACTACAACAAGTCTGGGAAGTAAAGTAAAATGACAGAGTAGGAAGGATAAAGAGTAGGTTGCGGACACCGAGCATCTACCTCACAATCTCCGAGCAATGCTCCAAATAGGGTGGCTCAACTATCACTCTGCCCGGGTACCTGAATCTGCACACAAGGTGCAGGGAGTAACGTGAGTAGGACAACTCAATAAGTAACCAAAGCAACTAAAGATTTGAGTGCAGTGACGAGCATTTAAAAGTGATAGTTTCATAAAAACATGTGCCAGTGAAAACAAATAGAGTAAGCAAAATACTACATTTACCAAATACTTTACAAACTCCAGTTACCCTTCTAAACATGCATAAAACATTAACTCAATGTTTATTAAAGTGACTCAGTGTAAAATGAGTGAGAAACAATGATCTCACATTTTTTATCCTCTCGGCCACAATATCACTCATACGTAAGGTCCCTCAGTCACTGACTCATCTATCAGTACTCAATGCTCACACTCAGCACACTCACTCAACAGGTACCATGTATCAACACAAACTGTTGCGGCGTGCAGCCTGATCCGCATAACATATGATGCGGCATGTAGCCCGATCCAAATAGAGTGTGTGTGTGTGTATATATATATATATATATATGTTGCGGCGTGCAGCCCGATCCATATAAAATATGTATATATATGTATACGTTTCGGCGTGCAGCCCGATCCAAATAATATATATGTTGCGGCTTGCAGCCCGATCCAAAAATATATATATATGATGCGGCGTGCAGCCCGATCCATATGATATCTATATATGTTGCGGTTTGCAGCCCAATCCATAAGTATCCTTAAAAACTCGGCTCTCGGCCTCACTCAGTCCTTCTCTCAAGCCACTCGGGAAACTCAACTCAACATCACGCGACTCAGCCCCAAATACCTCACAATATCCTAAAATATTGTGATAACAGTGAAATAGCAACAAGTGACAAACATGACTAAGTTCACAAATTTTCTATCAAAATAGTGTGAGAATAGTGTAAAAATACCCCTGGGGTCTAAACAGTTCGTCACAAGACCCCAAACGTGGCATACTGCCCATAATATAGCATAAACCTAAAAAATACAGGACATCTTATGATTTCAAATCAAATACGTGGCATAATAGTCGCCACGGGATGGACCAAGCCACAATCCCTACCGGTGCACGCCCACACGCTCGTCAACTAGCATGTGCGTCACCTCATTTACCAAAATAAAGTGAAATACTAGGGTTTCAGACCCTCAGGTCTAGAGTTACAATCGTTACTTACCTCAAACCAGCCCGAAAACTATTCCGCGGTGCTCTTGCCTCTCGAATTGGCTCCCAATGCTCCGAGTCTATCAAAATAAGATTAATAATATCAAATTATGCTAGGAAGAAAAAACCTATTCGAAAAAATATCAAATTTAACCAAAATTCCCGAAATTGGCCAAACCCGGCCCCCCGGGCCCATGTCTTGGGATTCTATAAAAATCACATCTCAAGAATCCTCGTCCTTTATCAAGTCTATACATACCAAGAACATCAAAATCGGACCATAATAGCCCCTTCAATTACTCAATTAAAGTCCCAATTTCTCATGCCCTAACTTCCCCAAATTTTGGGTTTAAATCCAACTAATTTCAGGTTTAATAACTTAGAAAACAACATAGAATCGAGTTATGAAGTCAAAAATCTTACCTCCAAGTGGTCTTCCTTTGATTCCCTCTTTAAACTTTCTCAAGAGCTTCGAATTCGCCCAAAAATGGTGAAAAATGGGCTAAAAATCGTGAAGATGGCTTTTTAAATAGACTGCCCAGGCGCTCCCCTCATCGCGATCGCGGAAAAAGCCACGCGATCGTGAAGCACAACAAAACACAGCCCCTCAACCTACCCTACGCGATCGCGGAGCAGCCCATGCGATCGTGAAACAATGCCTTCACAACTCACGCGATCGCGACCCTTCTCACGCGACCGCATAGCACAAATGCTTCCACTCCTCACCAGCTCACTCTCCTCTACGTGAATGCAAACAAGGCCACGCGTTCACGAAGACCCAAGGCTCCCCTCTCATGCGATCGCATCCTCCATTCCGCTATCGCATTGAATAACATACCCAGCCCCCTCTGCTAAGCCTACGCGATCGCAGGAATCCCTACGCGATCGCATAGGAGAAAACCAGAACCAAAACACTAGAAAAATCTTCCATCACTCAGGACAAAAAATTTATCTGTTAAGCACCCGAAACTCACCCGAGGCCCTCGGGACCTCAATCAATCATAGAAAAACATCCCATAACCTTATTCAAACTTAGTCGAGCCTTTGAAACACCAAAAAAACGCAAAAACATCAAATTCACCTTGGATTCAAGCCTATGAACTTTGAAACTTCTAAATTTCACCAAAGAATCCGAAACCATCCAAAACACTTTCGATTGACTTGAAAATTTGCACACATATCCAAAATGACACTACGAAATCGCCATAAACTCAATTTCGCAAATTCAAGCCTAATTCTACACCGGACATCAAAACCACATTCCAAACACAGTCCTAAGTCCCAAACCACCTAACGAAGTTATCTAAGCCATAAAATCTACATTATGAGGTCGTTTACCAATAAGTCAACTCTCAGTTGACTTTTCCAACTACTAAGCCAATTTAAGAGACTAAGTCTCTCATTTCTCCCCAAAAATCGCTCCAAACCTGAGCCAACCAATCTAACACAACATAATGAAGCTGAACCACATATAATGAAGCAGAAATGGGGGAAACAGGGCTATTACTCTCGGAACGACCGGCCAGGTCGTTACATCCTCCCATACTTAAACATATGTTCTTCCTCAAACGTTCCAAGAGTTGTCCTCCAACACCCTCAAACTGTCGCGTAGCCTCACCATGCACATACCCGGGGGTGATCCCACGTCACCCTATCCCATATTGGTCCAATAGCACAATATAGTTGAAAATTCGAAATCCAACCTGACCCATAAACCTTAGAACCAAATTCCCACTTCTGAAATGATTTACAAGATCAAAATTCCAGAACTATAAACTGAAAAAGTCTGAACACGCTGAATCAAGCCATATACGTAACCCCAGATGTAATCACATAATATATCACATGACTCAAACACTCATAGCGATAACTCCTAATCGCAATAGCTGCTCAAAACAACCCAATACCGGTAAATAACCTCTTATCAAGAAAAGCCTCACTTTAACACTTTCATAAGGTGCTGATGATGAAAGAAACACGTAGAAACTAGCAACCATTCATCCGATCAGTCAGACATGAAGCTTGCCCTTCCCAACGGGAAGTATAACAGATTTCTAAGCCAACTCCTGATATTTATCCTTCCAACTATGTTGTAGTCAATTCTGACAGTATTCATTCTAGGTCCAATGACATCATCTCATCCAACATGACCACTCTAATGACATGACACATCAATACAATTCAAATCCATAACTTGTGCAACTCGTGCATTCAATAGCAAAATCCCAATGTAATCAAATTATATAAAAGATTCACACGGGATGACCATCCCGCCATTAATAATTACCGTCACAACGCCATGCTGAGAGGCTGA
Source organism: Nicotiana knightiana (assembly GCA_005239525.1). Taxonomy (NCBI): domain Eukaryota; kingdom Viridiplantae; phylum Streptophyta; class Magnoliopsida; order Solanales; family Solanaceae; genus Nicotiana; species Nicotiana knightiana. Next base: position 26,890 of record ML409971.1, on the reverse strand, counting down.
CACTCATCAAAAAATCAAAACACACGAATCTTACACCAAGGATCAGACCTCCACATAACTCTACTACAATGTGTGATACCATTCAAACATTGGGTCACATGAAATACTTCCAGCCACCTAGCTAAACGTCAATAGCCATGCGCAATTCGACATCAAGTACTCCAAGTGCATTTCCATAACCACGGGGAAACGGAACGATACCATACCACACGAATAAGGCGATACCGTGCCACACCAATACATATCAATCCCGCAATACCCAATTACTTACCTTACTCAAATCTAGCTATAAAGCCCAACTAGAACCGCACCATATGTGCCTATAACCAACGATCACAACTCCTCGCAACCCCGAAGGGTAACTCATATATCACTCCAGAACATGAGTAAAATCAATGTCAATCGGATGGTACATCCCTCAACAATAGCAATTCGGAGCCAACAATTCCGACCCGGTGCAGAACACACACCCATACTAGGCCTACCAATGAACCCTAAATCAACTACAGTCATACACAATAGACAAATGACCCTCCGAAGGTCCATAATACTGAATCATAACACACTAACCCCTGGCTAACCTTGGCTACACCTCTACATCCCTCAACTGTGAAATCATATCCTCATTCGACTCCCTAAACTCAAAACCCTCCGAGCACACAAATCACCATATCCAATCTCAACTCCATCGCCTAAATGTTTAATACTTCCCCAATACACGATCATACCACGAGGGATACCCCCTTACAATCCGTATGTGTTACAAGGCCAAATTTGAATACCCGCAGCCGACCAATCAAGGAGAGTACCGCCACACCAATGAAGTATCCATAAATCAAAACACAGTGCCTCTTCTGAAACTCATACCTTCTTCGACCCATATCTACAAGTAACGCCATCTACTTGATCATCTAAGATCGTCCATGCAACCTAAGAATTCAGAACCTTCCTTTCAAATCGCATTGTGACCTAGCACTCGCAATCTCAATACTACACCACACATCGCACCCATTATGCCATATGCCCCGCACACCAGTAGAAAATATGCATCTCAAACTACGTAGAGACCATCTAGAACTCTCAAAAATCCATTTGCACTTAACCAAACCGTCAAGACTGAATCGCACTAACTAAACTAAGCTACACAGGTCAGAAATACCCAAAAGCATTGCCACGAATCAAACGTAGAACCATACCATATTATAAGCACCCAAAAGACCGATCTTACCCCATTACCATGCTGATCCAATCCACTACCAAGCTCTCTTATTTCTTCGAGTCCCTTTTGAATTACCTTCCTATTGATTCTTTCTCCCTGCCATAGTACCAAGATCCTCAACCATAAATCACCACGTGAGACCCTAGCACATAACCACATCGCCCTAAGGATCATAAACCGCTGAATATCTCTTAAGTACCCCAAAGTACCATATCTAAAATACTTACTCTAAGGAGACTTTTGATGAATTCGAACTATCATTCCCTTTCATGATACCGGAATGTAGACTCCACAATCATATATAAACCCTAAATCCATCAGAACCATTCTCGAGAGTCACCCACTCTACGCAATTCTCAATTAAACTGATCAAGCAAATCGAACAACATGTACCCCATTAACACACCAACACCAAATGGAGTAACCCACACCCCTAGGCAACCAAGAAAATTCCTACTTTATGCACACTACTTCCTTTACAAATAAAAACTCAATAATGCAGTAAGGCTCATATCCCCATAGAGTATAATACAACCTGTATCCAAAAATTTCCATTACTCGAGTCATTCTGAAACTCCACCTCTGCAGGTCATAACTGATCCACCAGTATACCCCAAACTGAAACAAATAGAACACATAATCGGGCGACCAACTAATCATTAGCATACTCCCCCACTTGGTTCAAAGTCATTGATCAAAACAAACAATAACTCACAATGCCCACACTATCACTGCCACAATACCGCAGTGGGATTCAACTAAATCCTTCATAAGCTCATATATAACTCAAACCATTAAACATCCCAAATCATCTCCAACCTCGCATTAACCATTGCAATAGCCGTGCCAACTTCCACAAGTTATCTAAACTCACATTGCAACATATACCAATTACTGGTAAAAGAGAACTTGCTACAAAACAACATAAGGATCACACAACATCAAGACACCCCGCGAAAAATAGCCCCGTCTGCTTAGCCTCAAACTGATCTCTCTCTCTATACCCTTCCGAAACTCATAGCTATTACTCAATCACTTTATCCTTCTGCATCTAAACACAAACAACGCCTACCCTTGAGGCATCACAATACGCGGTATAAGAACGTGAAGCTGATGGAAGAACTAACACTGGAGCGGTGGTCAAAGAAATCTTGAGCTTCTGGAAGCTCTCTCCACAATCGTCTGACCACCTGAATACCCTCACTGGACGCCACGCGCTCTAAGAATGCTACTGAACTGAGCCAAAAATTCACACTTGGAGAACTTTGCATAGATCTTCTCCTCCATGAATCCATATAATGACGTCCTCAAATACTGAGTATGTTACCCCTGGCTACGCGTATATGCCAGGATGTCATCAATGAATACACTAACAAATGAGTGCTAATACGGCTGGGATACACCGTTAATCAAATACATGAATGTTATTGGGCAAATGATCAGCCCAAAATACATCACCACGAACTCATAACACAACAGAAGGATCCGCTTCACTCCACAACTGAACAATATAAGAGGTCTTCCCATACACTCACGACTCGAGGCCCTATGCCAACTCAAGATAGAAGTCAAACACTCAATAGTTCTTGCTACATATCCAGCCCATCCCTTTTGTCACAATCAAGCAATATGAACACATCTCACCCTGAAATCACACTCACCACATAGTCATCTAGTCACAAAGTCCCGTCAATAAGAACACCAACGGACATATAACTCCCCAAATACATGACTCATATAATAAAATCTCAGCACTCAAGCCACAGACAAAATCCGGCCTCAAGTCCTCAAGACTGGCCCATTATCAACATGCTAAAATCACATCCCATCCATAGAAGTCACAATCCGTCGACGCATAGCTAATACTGAGCGCTCGCAGGCACATTCGAATACATGAAAGGAATTTCAAGAGTTATGCTTTTGGCCGAAGAAATGGATTCGCACGACAAGAATTCAAGAATGTGTGATTTTTCCTAAGGGTTCTGTAGCCTCTCGAAGATAAGTACAGACGTCTCCGTATCGATCCGCAAGACTCTACTAAACCTGCTCATGACCGGTGAGTACTATGTAACCTAGAGCTCCGATACCAACTGTCACGACCCCAAATCTGACTGGTCGTGATGGCGCCTATCGTGGTACTAGGCTAGCCAAATTTACTAAAAACATCATAAGGTTACCAATTAATACATCAATTATCCTATGTTTCATAATAATTTCCACTTTTAAGCATTTCAAACAATAAAAATGATCGTAAATCTAAACATATCCCCGACATCTAGAGTCAACCGTCATAAGCATATAAGAAGTGATACAGTCTAATATAAATTCTCTACTACAACAAGTCTGGGAAGTAAAGTAAAATGACATAGTAGAAAGGAGAAAGAGTAGGTTGCGGACGCCGAGCAGCTACCTCACAATCTCTGAGCAATGCTCCAAATGGGGTGGCTCAACTATCACTCGGCCCGGTTAGCTGAATCTGCACACAAGGTGAAGGGAGTAACGTGAGTAGGCCAACTCAATAAGTAACCAAAGCAACTAAAGATTTGAGTGCAGTGACGAGCATTTAAAAGTGATAGTTTCATAAAAATATGTGCCAGTGAAAACAAATAGAGTAATCAAAAGACTACATTTACCAAATACTTTACAAACTCCAATTCCCCTTCTGAACTTGCATAAGACATTAACTCAACGTTTATTAAAGAGACTAAGTGTAAAATGAGTGATAAACAACGATCTCACATTTTATAGCCTCTCTGGCACAATATCACTTATACGTAAGGTCCCTCAGTCACTGACTCCTCTATCAGTACTCAATGCTCACACTCAGCACGCTCATTCAACAGGTACCATGTATCGACACAAACTGTTGCGGCTTGCAGCCCAATCCACATAACATATGTTGCAGCGTGCAGCCCGATCCAAATATTATATATATATATATGCTGCGGTGTGTAGCCCGATCCAAATAACATATGCATATGATGCGGCGTGCAACCCGATCCAAATAAAATATATATGTTGCAGCGTGCAGCCCGATCCAAATAATATATGTATATGTTTCGGCGCGCAACCCGATCCAAATAATATATATGTTGCGGCGTGCATCCCGATTCAAATAATAGTAGACTGCGCTCACTGGGGGTGTACAGACTCCTGGAGAGGCTCCTATAGCCCAAGCGCAATATCGCTGCGGCGTGCAGGCCGATCATATATATATGCATGTTGCAGCGTGCAGCCCGATTCATATAATATCTATATATGATGCGGCGTGCAGCCCAATCCATAACTATTCTTACAAACTCGACTCTCGGCCTCACTCAGTCCTTCTCTCAAGCCACTCGGCCAAATCAACTCAACATTACGGGACTCAGCCCCAAATACCTCACAGTATTCTAAAACATTGCGATAACAGTGAAATAGCAACAAGTGACAAACATGACTGAGTTCACAAATTTTCTATCAAAATAGTGTGAGAATAGTGTAAAAATACCCCTGGGGCCTAAACAGATCGGCACAAGGCCCTAAATGTGGCATACTGCCCATAATATAGCATAAACCTAAAAAATACAGGACATCTTATGATTTCAAATCAAATACGTGGCATAATAGTCGCCACTGGATGGACCAAGCCACAATACCTACCGGTGCACGCCCACACGCTCGTCACCTAGCATGTGTGTCACCTCATTTACCAAAACAAAGTGCATTACTGGGGTTTCATACCCTCAGGTCTAGAGTTACAATCGTTACTTACCACAAACCGGCCTGAAGAGGTGATCTTGCCTCTCGAATCGGCTCCCTATACTCCGAGTCTATCAAAATCAAATTAATAACATCAAAGTATGCTAGGACGACGAAACCTATTCGAAAAAAATATCCAATTTAACAAAAATTCCCGGAATTGGCCAAACATGGCCCCCCGGGACCACGTCTCGAGATTCTATAAAAATCACATCAGAAGAATCCTCATCATTTCTCTAGTCTATAAATACCAAGAACATCAAAATCGCCCACAATAGCCCTTTCAATTACTCAATTAAAGTCCCAATTTCTCATGCCCTAACTTCTCCAAATTTTGTGTTTAAATCCAACTAATTTTAGGTTTAATTACTAAGAAAACAATATAGAATCGAGTTATGAAGTAAAAAATCTTACCTCCAAGTGTTCCTCCTTTGATTCCCTATTTAAAATCTCTCAAGAGCTTCGAATCCGCCCAAAAATGGTGAAAAATGGGCTAAAATCGTGAAGATGTCTTTTTAAATACACTACCCATGTGCTCCCCTCATCGCGATCACAAAGCACAACAAAACACGGCCCTTCAACCTACCCTACGCGATCGCGGAAAAGCCCACGTGATCGCAAAACACTTCGTTCACAACTCACGCGATTGCGACCCTTCTCACGCGACCTTATAGCGCAAATCCTTCCACTCCGCACCAGCTCACTCTCCTCTACGCGAACGCAAACAAGGCCACGCGTTCGCGAAGACCCAAGGCTCCCCTCTCACGCGATCGCATCCTCTATTCCATGATCGCATAGAACAACTTACCCAGCCCCCTCTTCTAAACCTACTCAATCGTAGGAATCCCTACGCGATCGCATAGGAGAAAACCAGAACAAAAACACCAGAAAAATCTGCCATCACTCAGGACCAAAATTTTATCCGTTAACCACCCGAAACTCACCCGAGGCCCTCGGGACCTCAATCAATTATACCAACACATCCCATAACCTTATTAAAACTTAGTCGAGCTTTCGAAACACCAAAAACAATGCAAAAACATCAAATCCACCTCGAATTCAAGCCTATGAACTTTGAAATTTCTAAATTTCACCAAAGATGCCGAAACTAGCCAAATTGACCTGAAAATTTGCACAAATATCCAAAATGACACTATGAACCTGTCCCAACTTCCGGTATTCCATTCTGATCCCGATAGCTAGTTCTTTTCACTGCCGACCGAAAATCGCCAAAAAACTTAATTTCTCCAATTCAATCCTAATTCTACATCGGACATCAAAACCACATTCCGAACAAAATACTAAGTCACAATCACCTAACGAAGCTATCCGAGCCATAAAATCTACATTCCGAGGTCATTTACCAATAAGTCAACTCCCAGTTGACTTTTCCAACTATTAACCCAATTTAAGAGACTAAGTGTCTCATTTCTCTCCAAAAATCGCTCTAAACCCTGGCCAACCAATCTAACACAACGTAATGAAGCTGAAACACATATAATGAAGCAGAAATGAGGGAAACAGGGATATTACTCTCGAAACGACCGACCGTGTCGTTACAAACTCATACTACAGTTTTATATGCTTTCTTGTAGATTCTGAGCCTGGTACTAGTGGGACCCAAGAGACTATCTAGGAGTAGTTTCTTGGAGGCTCAAGGTAGAGCTACTTGATCAATTCGAAATTCCCTTGGAGTCACCTTCATCTAACTTTCTATTATATATTCAGATAATATATGTATGTCACAAATAGTTGTGTTTGATTCAGTTGTAGTACCTCATGACATCATGACACCAGTTCCTAGGGGTATTTTGGTTATTTTTGTACTTGTGTTATTAGCTTTAGATTAGTTGTTATATTATCATCTCTTTTTGAACTGCGGTGTTGCTTTACAATATTTGAAATTGTCGTTTATGCTTGTTGGTTCATCTAGCGGGTTGAATTAGATCCATCACAACATTGGCGGGATTTTTTATCGTTATAGTATTACAATGTATTTGTACATCGGGATTTGAATAATAAAAGTAAATATAATTATAAATTGTACCCAATTAACTTAATTAAATTAATTACCTTTGCAAACTAAAGATACTTAATTATTTAGAAGTTAAGTATAGATCAATGTAATATAACATTGATGTTCATCCTTCAAGACAAATTTATATGTTTAGGTCAACTTCTATTATGCACTGGTTAAGACTTGGGAACAAAAGGTTCAAAACATAAAACTAAAATCAAAAATGCCTGAGCAAAGAAAAAGAAAGGGAAAAAGTAGTAGTATATCCAATACGGGGAGTACTTAATAAATAAGATAAAGGGTCAAATATACCCTTGTACTATTAAATATAGTACTTGTAAAGGCTTCATTATACTATTGGTACTTTTGAGTCCCTACCGTTATACAATTAAATATTTCTACCCCACTATTAACGGAGGGGACACGTTGTAATGACCCGGCCGGTCGTTCCATGATATTAGCCCCGTTTACCCCGTTTCTACTTTATCATATGTTGCTTAGCCTATTTATGTTGTGTTGGATTGGTTGGTTCGGGTTCGGAGTGGTCGTGGTGAGAACTGAGACACTTTGTCTCTTAAATTAGCTTAATAGTTGAAAAAAGTCAATTGGTAGTTGACTTATTGGTAAACAACCTCGGAATTATAATTTTAGGGCTCGGATAGCTTCGTTAGGTGATTTGGGACTTAGGAGTGTATTCGGAATGATGTTTTGATGTCTGGTGTAGAATTAGGCTTGAATTGGTGAAAGTTAGTTTTTTGGCGATTTCCGGTTGGCAGTGGAAAATAGGCTATCGGGGTAGGAATGGAATTCTGTCACTTGGAGCAGGTTCATAATGTCATTTTGGATATGTGTGCAAAACTTCAGGTCAATCGGATGTGTTTTGGTTGGTTTCGGCATCATTAAGAAATCTAGAGATTTTAAAGTTATATGCTTGAATTTGATGTAATTTTAGTGTTTTTGTGTTGTTTTGGTGTTTCGAAGGCTCGAATAAGTTTCAATGATATTATGAGATACGTTTGTAAGTTTGGATGAGGTCCCGGGGGCATCGGATTTATTTCGGATGCTCAAACGGGCATTTTTTGTCTTAAGGAGTCTGCTGATTTTCTGGTATTTTAGCAGCTATTATTTCTCACTGCGATCGCGTGGATTCATCCACGATAGTGTAGAGTAAAAGATTTGGGCACGCAATTTGTTCTGTGCGATCGCGTAATAAGGATTGTGATCCAATAGGTTAGGCAGGTGAAGCAGTGCGATCGTGTGGCCCTTTGTGTGATCGCATAGAGGTTCTGAGGCGTGTGTGTGGGATGGATATTTGTTCTATGTGATTGCGTGTGTTGGTATGCGAACGCGTAGAGTGGTCTGGGTTTTGCATCGCGATCACGTGGCTGGAGTCGCGATCGAACTGAAGGGAATATTAGTGTTGGGCAGAATGTTTTAAAAGGCCATTTTTGCGAGATTAGTTCATTTTTCCTCCATTATTGAACGAGTTGCGAGCTCTTTGAGAGGGTTTGAAGAGGAAATCAAAGGGAATCACTTGGAGGTAAGGTTTTCAACTTCATAACTCATTTCTATTTCGTTTTTAAGTAATTAAACCGGAAATTTGTCGAATTTAAACCCAAAATTTGGGGATGTTAAGTGCATGGAATTGTAAATTTCTTTTGAGGATTTGAGTGGGAAATTGTGGTCCGATTTTTGTGTTCTTGGTATGTATAGAATCGTGGGAGGATGAGGATTCTAGTGATGTAAATTTTATCAAATTTCGAGACGTGTGCCCGGGGCTCGGGTTTGGCCAAATTTCGAGAATTGTGTCTAAATTGATAATTTTCGATTGGGCTTTGTTCCTTTAGCGTATATTGATGATGTTAATCTATTTTTGGTTAGATTCGGAGCATTTGGGAGCCAATTCAAGGGGAAAGTGCATTGCGGAGTAGCTTTTGGGCTGTTTTGAGGTAAGTAATGATTATAACTTTAAACCTGAGGGTATGACCCCGGTAATTGATATTGTTTTGGTAAATAATGTGACGCACATGCTAGGTGACGAGTGTGGGGGCGTGCACCGATAGGGATTGTGACCTGGTCCGTCCCGTAGCGAATATTAAGCCACGTATTCGATTTGAAACCTTACGATATCCTATCTTATAAAAGTTTATATATGTTTATGGGTCGTGGGCCATGTTTGGGGCCTTGTGCCGACCTGTTTAGACCCTTAGGGGTATTTTCCATGTTTGGGGACTTGTGCCGACCTATATATCTCTCATAGGTACTTTTACTCTATTCTATCACTATCCTGATAGAACATATGTGAACTCAGTCATGTTTACCACTTGTTTTTTTTCACTGTTATCACACTGCTTTGAAACTCTGAGAAGTATTTTTGGGCTGAGTCCCGTGAGTTGAGATGAATTGCCTGAGTGGCTTGTGAGGATGATTGAATCAAGCCTAGAGCTGACTTTGTGAGAATAGTTATGGGATGGGCTGCACGCCACAGCAATATATATGTTATATATTACATATGGATCGGGCTGCACGCCGCAGCAATACATAGATTATGTAGGGGTCGGGCTGCACGCCATAGCAACATATATATATATGGATCGGGCTGCACGCTGCAGCAATGTACATATTGGATCAGGCTGCACGCCGCAGCAAATACAGCGCTTGGGCTGAAGGAGCTCCTCCAGGAGTCTGTACACCCCCAATGAGCGCAGTCGACTGTTATATAGATCGGGCTGCACGCTGAAACATATGTTATAAGGATTGGGCTGCACGCCGCAGTAGTGTGTATATATATATATATGTGTGTGTGTGTGTGTGTGTGTGTGTAGTGGAGCGGGCTGCCCGCCGCAAAAGTTGTGTGTATTCATGGTACTTGCTGAGTATGAGTGTTTAAATAAGAACATGACATATTGATAGTGGAGTCACGAGTGGCCGAGAGGCTTTATTATGAGTGATATTGTGCCCGAGGGGCTTATATTTTATGTAAATGCTGTTTTTATTCTTCTTTACACTGAGCCTCTAATAATAAATGTTGGATAAATGTTTTTTTTATTTTTCATTCGAGATTTCTAAATGGAAATCAGAGTTTTATAAATATTCGGAATTGTAGATTCCTGACTTGATTTATTCATTCCCACTGTTATTCATTATATGGATTTACATGATTTAAATGCTTGTCACTACACCCAAGTTTTTAGTTACTTTAATTACTTACTGAGTTGGCGTACTCACGTTACTCCCTGCACCTCATTGTGCAGATCCAGGTACCAGACCATCTTACTAGCTGATTTTTGGACGAGCTTGGAGTTGTTCGAGGATCGAGGTAGTTGTTCAGCGTCCCCAGCTCACCTCCTTTCTTTTAACAGTTCATAGCTTTTTCCTTTCATACTCCATGATTTGTAGTAGCAAGTTACCTCATTGTACATTGTATTTTCAGTTTATGATGCGCATGACAGTTGACTCCAGGTTTTGGGGAAGTGTATAAATTGTTCATCTCATTTTGCTATTTTAAAATCTGCTAATTTTGGGAAATTATGAAATATTATGATAGTCTAAAATGGTTGGCTAGTCTAGTTCCATGATAGGCGCCATCACGGCTGGTTTAGGATTTGGGGTCGTGACAAGTTAGTATCAGATCCTAGGTTACATAGGACTCAACGGTCATGAGCAGGTTTAGTAGAGTCTTGCAGATCGATAATGAGACGTCTGTACTTATCTTTGAGAGGCTGCAGAACCCTTAGGAACAATCTCATTTTTCTTCAATTTTGTCGTGCCATTTGGTTGATTCTGGAAATCTAAACTTCTGTTGTTTCATTCTCTCACAAATGGTGAGGACTCGTGCTACCAATCAGGGTGATCAGCCACCAGCTAGACCGGCGAGAGGTCGAGGCCGTGGTAGAGGTAGGGTACCAGCCCGTGTAGAAGCCAGGGCAGTATCAGTTGATCCCCCTACTAATCAAGATCAGGTTCCTGCCGCAGATGCTCCAGCAGGACAGGCTCAGGCACCGGCAGTGCCTATTATTATTCTAGGTCTTTCGGAGACCTTGGCTCAGATCTTGATTGTGTATACCACCCTTTCTCAGGCAGTTGCCGTTACTTTTCAGGCCGGGGGAGGCAGTCAGACTCCAGTTGCGCGGACACTTGAGCAGGTTACTCAGGGTCATCAGACGCCGGGGGAAGTTCCAACCCAGCTAGTTGCTCCAGTTCAGGACTTCGTGGTCCCAGCTATGCCAGATGATGAGCAGCGTAGGCTGGAGAGGTTTATTACACTTCAGCCTCCGATATTCAGTGGTGCTGAGGGAGAGGATGCCCAGGGTTCTCCGGATAAGTGTCAGAGTATGCTGCGTACTGCTGGGATTTTGGAGACCAGTGGGGTCTTATTTGCTACTTTTCAGCTTTCTGGTTCTGCTTTCACTTGGTGGGAGTCTTTTGAGAGTCGTAGTCCTGTTGGTTCAGAACCCCTCACCTGGCAGTAGTTCTCCAATATCTTCTTGGAGAAGTATGTACCCCAGTCTCACAGGGAGGAGCAGCGCATGCATTTTGAGCAGATGCGTCAGGGGGAGCTATCAGTGATGCAGTATGAGATGCGGCTTTCAGAGTTTGCTTGTCATGCCACTGAGTTTGTTCCTACTGATAGGGAGAGGATTAGGAGGTTTGTGTATGGCCTCACTTATCAGCTTCGTTTTTATATGAATCGGGAGAGAGTGTCAGGTGCTACCTTCGAGTAGGTTGTTGATATTTATCGAGATATTGAGTCGGTTCGCAGCCAAGAGCGGGTAGAGAGGGAGGCCAAGAGGCCTCGTGGATCGGGTGGTTCTAATGGTGCTCCTTCCAGGGGCAGTTTCAGCATGGTAGAGGCCGTTCGTTTAGGCCTCCTCGGTCAGGCCGCCTAGCCCATAGTGGTGCATCTTTAGGGCATGGTCCCCGCAGTTCTCAGCCAGACCATTCTTCATTTAGTGCCCCTCCAGCCCAGAGTGCAGCTCGAGCACCATCAGTTCAGGGTTCTTCTATGCATGGTTCTCCTAGTGACCATTCTGGTGCCAGGGGTTCTTTCCAGTCCCCGTCTCCATTTCCAGGGAGTTGTTATGAATGTGGAGAGTTCGGGCATATGAGGAGGCAGTGTCCTCATCTTCTTGGAGGTCCATCTCAGATGAGGAGCCAGCCTTTGACTTCGGCTCCAGTTACTTCACCACTCACTCAGGAAACCATGGGTGGTAGACAGTCAGCTAGAGGCCGCCCTAGAGGGGGAGGTCGAGCAGGTGGAGGTCAGGCTCGTATGTATGCATTTCCAGATAGGCCAGATGCTATAGCCTCCGATGTAGTGATTGCATGTATTGTCTCAGTCTGTCGTCGAGATAATTTGGCTTTATTTGACCCTGGTTCTACATATTCCAATGTTTCTTTATATTTTGCCATTTTCTCGATATGCCCCGTAAGTATTTAGTTACGTCTGTTCATGTGTCGACTCGGGTGGGTGATACTATTGTTGTGGATCAATCGTATGTGATATCTATTGGGGGTCTGGAGACCCGAGTGGACCTACTTCTACTCAGCATGGTCGATTTTGATGTGATATTGGGCATAGACTTGATGTTGTGGATCAATCATGTTGTTCTTGATTGTCACGCTAAGACCGTGACCTTAGCTATGCCAGGATGTCTGAGGGTTGAATGGAGAGGTTCTTCTGAGTATGTACCTAGCAGGGTGATTTCCTACTTGAAGGCTCAGCGTATGGTTGAGAAGGGCTGTTTATTGTATCTGGCTTTTCTGAGGGATGTCAGTGGTGAGACTCCCGCTATTGATTCGGTTCCTATGGTCCATGACTTTCCAGACGTGTTTCCTGCAGACCTCCCAGGCATGCCACCTGATAGGGACATTGATTTTGGTATTGACCTGGTGCCAGGAACTCAACCTATTTCCATTCCACCTTATCATATGGCACAAGCAGAGCTAAAGGAGTTAAAGGAGTAGCTTCAGGAACTCCTACATAAGGGGTTTATTCGGCCTACTGTGTCACCTTGGGGTGCACCGGTGTTGTTTGCAAATAAGAAGGATGGTTCTATGCATATGTGTATTGATTATCGGCATCTGAACAGAATTATGGTAAAGAACCGGTATCCCTTGCTGCGTATAGATGACTTGTTTGATCAGTTGCAGGGTGCCAGGGTATTTTCCAAGATTGACTTACGTTCCGACGATCATCAATTGAAGATTTGGAGGCCAGACATTCCTAAGACTGCTTTCAGGACTAGATATGGTCATTATGAGTTCCTGGTTATGTCATTCGAGCTGACCAATGCCCCAGCAGCCTTTATGCACTTGATGCACAGTGTATTCTGACCTTATCTGGATTCTTTCGTCATCGTTTTTATTGACGATATCTTGGTATATTCCCGATCTCGGGAGGATCATGAGCAGCATTTAAGAGTGTGCTTCAGACCTTGAGAGAAAAGAGATCGTATGCAAAATTTTCAAACTGTGAGTTTTGGCTTGATTCAGTAGCGTTCTTGGGGCACGTGGTGTCCAGTGAGGGTATTCAAGTTGATCCAAAGAAGGTAGAGGCGGTGCAGCGCTAGCCTAGACCGGTATCAGCTACCGAGATTCGTAGTTTCCTTTGTTTGGTAGGGTACTATCACCGTTTCGTAGAGGGATTTTCATCTATTGCAGCACCTATGACCAGATTGACCCAAAAGGATGCTCAATTCAGATAGACTGAGGAGTGTGAGGAGAGATTTCAGAAGCTCAAGTCAGCTTTGACTACAACTCCGGTGTTGGTTTTGCCTACGGGTTCAGGTTCTTATACAGTTTACTGTGATGCCTCGAGAGTTGACCTTGGAGCGATTTTGATGCAGGACGGTAGGGTGATTTCCTACGCATCTAGACAGTTGAAGGTGCACTAGAAGAATTATCCAGTGCACGATCTTGAGCTAGCAACTATTGTCCACACCTTGAAGATTTGGCGTCATTATTTATATGGAGTGCATGGTGAGATTTTCACTGATCACCGTAGTTTGCAGCATCTGCTTAAGCAGAAAGATCTGAATTTGCGTTATAGGAGATGGTTGGATCTTCTCAAGGATTATGACCTCACTATTTTATATCATGCGGGGAAGGCCAAAGTAGTGGTTGATGCCCTGAGTCGCAAGGTAGAGAGTTTGGGGAATCAAGCCTACCTCCCAGTAGCAGAGCGACCTTTAGCACTTGATATTCAGGCTTTAGCAGGTCAGTTGGTGAGATTGGATCTATCGGAGCCCCCGCGGGTATCGGCTTGTGTAGCCTCCAGGTCTTCTCTTTATGATCAGATTAGAGCACGCTAGTATGATGATCCACACTTGCTCGTTCTTCAAGATAGGGTCCGTCACGGTGATGCCACAGATGTGGTTATTGGTGATAATGGGGTCATGAGAATGCAGGGTTGGATTTGCGTGCCCAATGTGGATGGACTTCGAGATTTGATTTTAGTTGAGGCCCACAGTTTGCGGTATTACATCCATCCGGGTGCTGAAAAGATGTATCAGGATTTGAGACAGCATTATTGGTGGAGGCGGATGAAGAGAGATATTGTTGAGTTTGTGGCTCGGTGTCTCAATTTTTAGCAGGTAAAGTATGAGCACCAGAGACTAGGTGGATTGCTTCAGAGATTAGATATTCCAGAGTGGAAGTGGGAGTGAATCACCATGGACTTCGTAGTTGGGCTTCCATGGACTTCGAGGAGGTTTGATGCTATATGGATTATTGTGGATCGGCTGACCAAGTTCGTGCACTTCATTCATGTTGGTACTACTTATTATTCAGAGCGGTTAGCTGAGATTTATATTAGGGAGATTGTACGATTGTATGGGGTTCTAGTTTCTATCATTTCTGACAGAGGTACTCAGTTCACATCTCAGTTTTGGAGGGCCGTGCAGAGGGTGTTAGGTACCCAGGTTGAGTTGAGCACAACGTTTCATCCTCAGACCGACGGGCAGTCGGAGCGTACTATTTAGATTTTGGAGGATATATTGCATGCCTGTGTCATTGATTTTGGCGGTTCATGGGATCCGTTTCTGCCACTCGCAGAGTTTGCATATAATAATAGTTATCATTCGAGTATCCAGATGGCTCCGTATAAGGCTTTATATAGTAGGAGGTGCAGATCTCCGGTTGGTTGGTTTGAGCCGGGCGAGGCTAGGCTATTGGGCACAAACTTGGTTCAGGATGCGTTGGGTAAGGTGAAATTGATTCAGGAGCGGCTTCACACTACGCAGTCTAGGCAGAAGAGTTATGCGGACCGGAGGGTCCGAGATGTGTCTTTCATGGTTTGGGAGAAGGTGATGCTGAAGGTGTCACCCATGAAGGGTGTTATGAGGTTCGGGAAGAGGGGAAAGTTGAGTCCCCGCTTTATTGGGCCTTTTGAGGTGCTTCAGAGGATTGGGGAGGTGGCTTATAGACTTGCCTTGCCTCCCAGCTTATCGAGTATTCATCCGGTGTTCCATGTTTCGATGCTCCGGAAGTATTTTGGTGACCCGTCTCATGTTTTGTACTTCAGCACGGTTCAGCTCGAGGGTGATATGTCATATGAGGTAGAGCCAGTGGCTATTTTGGGTCGTCAGGTCAGAAAGCTGAGGTCTAAGGATATAGCTTCAGTGAAGGTTCATTGGAGAGGATAGGCGGTGGAGGATGCCACCTGGGAGACCAAGCGGGATATGTGGAGAAGATATCCTCATTTATTCGAGACTCTAGGTATGTTTCTAGACCCGTTCGAGGTCGAACATTTGTTTAAGAGGGGGAGGATGTAACGACCCGACCGGTCGTTCTGTGAGATTAGCCCAATTTCCTCCGTTTCTTCTTTATCATATGTTTCTTAGCCTATTTATGTTATGTTGGGTCGGTTAGTTCGGGTTCGGAGTGGTCGTGGTGAGAACTGAGACACTTAGTCTCTTAAACTAGCTTAAAATTTGAAAAACTCAACTGGGAGTTGATTTATTTGTAAACGAACTCGGAATGCGGATTTTAGGGCTACGATAGCTTCGTTAGGTGATTTGGAACTTAGGAGTGTGTTCGGAATGATGTTTTGATGTCCGGTGTAGATTTAGGCTTGAATTGGCGAAAGTTAGTTTTTTGGCGATTTCCGTTTGGCAGTGAAAAATAGGTTATCGGGGTCGGAATGGAATTCCGACAGTTGGAGAAGGTTCATAATGTTATTTTGGATATGTGTGATAAATTTCAGGTCAATCGGGTGTGTTTTGGTTGGTTTCGGCATCATTGGCAAAATTTAGAGATTTCAATGTTCATAGGCTTGAATTTGATGTAATTTTGGTGTTTTGTGTTGTTTTGGTGTTTCGAAGGCTCGAATAAGTTTGAAGGATGTTATGGGATATGTTGGTAGGTTTGGATGAGGTCTCGGGGGCCTCGGGTGTATTGCGGATGCTCAAACGGGCATTTTTGGTCTTAAGGAGTCTGCTATTTTTCGGGTGTTTTAGCAGCTGCTATTTCTCACTGTGATCGCGTGGATTCATCCGCGATCGCGTAGAAAAAAATATTGGGGCAGGCAATTTGTTTTGTGCGATCGCGTAATAAGGATTGTGATCGCAGAGGTTGGGAAGGTGAAGCAGAGCGATCGTGTGGCCCTTTGTGCGATCACATAGAGGTTCTGAGGCGCGCGTGTTGGATGGATATTTGTTCTACGAGATCGCGTGTGTTGTTATGCTAATGCGTAGAGTGGTCTGGGCTGTGCATCGCGATCGCGTGGCTGGAGTCGCGGTCGCACTGAAGGGAATATTAGTACTGGGCAGAATATTTTAAAAGGCCATTTTTTGCGAAATTAGTTCATTTTTCCTCAATTATTGAACGAGTTTGGAGCTCTTTGAAAGGGTTTGAAAGAGGAAATCGAAGGGAATCACTTGGAGGTAAGGTTTTCAACTTCATAACCCGTTTCTATGTCGTTTTCTAAGTAATTATACCGGAAATTTGTCGAATTTAAACCCAAAATTTGGGGAGGTTATGTGCATGGAATTGGAAATTTCTTTTGAGGATTTGAGTGGGCAATTGTGATCCGATTTTGGTGTTCCTGGTATGTATAGAATCGTGGGAGGATGAGGATTCTAGTGATGTATATTTTATCGAATTCTGAAACGTGGGCCTGGGGCTCCGGTTTGGCCAATTCGAGAATTGTGTCTAAATTGATAGTTTTTGATTGGGGTTTGTTCCTTTAGCGTATATTCATAATGTTAATCTTGTTTTGGTTAGATTCGAAGAATTTGGGAGCCAATTCGAGGGGCAAGTGCACCGTGGAGTAGCTTTTGGGCTGTTTTGAAGTAAGTAACGATTGTAACTCTAAACCTGAGTGTATGACACCTCGGTAATTGATATTGTTTTGGTAAATGAGGTGACGCACATGCTAGGTGACGAGCGTGGGGGCTTGCACCGATAGGGATTGTGACCTGGTCTGTCCTATAGCGACTATTAAGCCGCGTATTCAATTTGAAACCTTGCGATATCCTGTCTTTCAGAAGTTTATACTTGTTTATAGGCCGTGAGCCATGTTTGGGGCCTTGTGCCGACGTGTTTAGACCCTCAGGGGTATTTTCCATGTTTGGGGCCTTGTGCCAACCTGTATAGACCCTCAGAGGTACTTTTACACTATTTTACCACTATCCTGATAGAACATTTGTGAACTCAGTCATGTTTACCACTTGTTGTTATTTTCACTGTTATCATACTACTTTGAAACTTTGAGAAGTATTTTTGGGCTGAGTCCCATGAGTTGAGATGAATTTCCCGAGTGGCTTGTAAGGATGACTGAGTCAGGCTAAGAGCCGACTATATGAGAATAGTTATGGGACGGGCTGCACGCGGCATCAACATATATGTTATATATTACATATGGATTAGGTTGCACGCCGCAACAATATATAGATTATGTAGGGGTCGGGCTACACGCCGTAGCAATATATATATATTGTATATGGATCGGGCTGCACGCCGCAGCAGATATAGCGCTTGGGCTGAAGGAGCCCCTCCAGGAGTCTGTACACCCCCAGTGAGCGCAGTCGACTGTTATATGGATCGGGCTGCACGCCATAGAATATATTATAAGGATCGGGTTGCACGCCGCAACAGTGTATATATATATATATATATATATATAGTGGAGCGAGTTGCCCGCCGCAGTAATTGTGTGTATTCATGGTACTTGCTCAGTATGAGTGTTTAAGTGAGAGCATGAGATACTAATAGTGGAGTCACGAGTGACCGAGAGGCTTTATTGTGAGTGATACTATGCCCGAGGGGCTTATATTTTATGAAAATGTTATTTTCACTCTTCTTTACACTGAGACTCTGATAATAAATAATTGATAAATGTTTTTTTTATTTTTTATACGAGATTTGTTAATGGAAACCGGAGTTTTATGAAATGTTCGGAATTGTAGATTCCTGACTTGATTTATTCATTCCCATTGTTATTCATTATATGGATTTACATGATTTAAATGCTCGTCACTACACTCATGTTTTTAGTTACTTTGATTACTTACTGAGTTGGCGTACTAATGTTACTCCATGCACCTCTGTGTGCAGATCCAGGTATCGAACCATCTCACTAGCTGATTTACGGACGAGCTTGGAGTTGTTCGAGGATCGAGGTAGCTGCTCAGCGTCCCCAGCTCACCACCTCCTTTCTTTTCCTCAGTTCATAATTTTTGTCTTTTGTACTCCAGGCTTTGTAGTAGCAAGTGACCTCATTGTACATTGTATTTTCAGTTTTAGATACTCATGACAGTTGACTCGAGGTTTTTGGAAGTGTATAAATTGTTCATCTCATTTTTCTATTTTAAAATCTGCTAATTTTGGGAAATTATGAAATATTATGATAGTCTGAAATGGTTGGCTAGCCTACTTCCATGATAGGCACCATCACGGCCGGTTGGGTCGTGACACACGTGTTCATTCCCTGTGCAAATTTAAGACCCAACTAATAATACCCATCTGTTGAAGCTAATTTGTAATGAATAAGGTAATCAACATGTTTGATGTTGATGAATGTGATCCTCCCTTGCCTATATCCAATATTGTACACCATACTATATTTTATTCTACTGTGTATTAGGTTGGCAGTTATTGTAGCTTAAGCGATATAAGGTCTGACTCTAGTTATGATTCTGATGGGTATGATTCTGAAGAACTGAAATTGTTAAAATCACAAAAAAGAGCGACATAACTGAACAACTTAGTAAGTACAGGGAGTTGCATAAGGGTATGACCTTTAAGGATACAGTAATAGCTAGGAAGTGTCTTAAGTTGTATTCTTTGGCCAATAAGAAAGAACTGAACTGGGAGAAGAGTGACAAGACTAGAGTTAGGTATACTTGCACAAACACAAAAGACTGCCCTTTTGTTTGTTTAGTATCCAAGGAAGGGGATGATGGGGTTAAATTTAAGACCCTAAATCCAAACTATACTTGTGGCATATCATTTGATAATTCTACTATTGACTATCACACAATAGCTCAATACTTTAAGAGGAAGTTACAAGATAATCCAAAATATAAGGTAAGGGAGATAAGGGCTGACTTGAAGAGGATATTTGAGTTAAATGTTAGTCATGTGTAGTGAAAGAGGGAAAAGAGGATGGTATTGGAGACTCTAGAGGGCAGTTTTACTCATGAGTACAAAAAACTTGACACTTATGCTATTGCATTAATGGAAAGTAATCCTGGAAGTGATATTGTTATCAAACTTTCAAAAATGCACTTGCGGAAGGGAAAAGAAGATTTCATAGGATGTATATATAATGACCCGGTCGGTCGTTTAGAGAATTAAAGTTTCATTTGGTGGCATAAGGTCTCGAGCATCTTCGTATGATAATTTTGGACTTGGGCGTGTGTTCGGATTTGGATTTGGAGGTCCGTAGGGTAATTTGAAGCATTTTAGCGAAAGTTGGAAAATTTGAAATTTGAAAGGTTGAGAGGTTTGACCAAGAGTTGACTTTTTTAATATTAGGGCCGTAATGCAATTCCAAGAGTTTGAACAGTTTTGTTATGTCATTTGGGACTTTCCTGCAAAATTTGACATCATTTCGCGTTGATTTGATAGGTTTTGGCGCGAGTTTTAGAAGTTGGATGAATTGAAAGTTCATGAGTTCGATTTATTGTGTGATTCGTAGTTTTGACATTTTTTTATGTGATTTGAGACCTCGAGCGAGTCTCTATTAGGTTATGGAACTTGTTGGTGTGTTTAGACGGGGTCCCGGGGTCCTCGGGTGGGTTTCGGATGGGCTACGAGTCATTTCTTCAGGTTTTTGAGCTGCTGATTTTGTCATCTGGTTTCCTTCTTCGTGTTAGCATCAGCGCACCCCCGTTTGCATAGTGTAAAGTGGAAGAAGGCCATTTATTTCTTCGAGTTCGTGAAGTAAAGCCCGCGATCGCGAAGCTTGGGAAAACTTTGCCTCCGTGTTCGTTTCCTCCCTTCCGCGTCTGCATAGTGCTTTTCCCTGAGGCAATGTTCTTTTACCTTAAGAGATCACATTTCTTTGTCCTCGATCGCGTATTTCTTTCTCTGGCAGTTGGAGATTTATTCTTCGTGATCGCATTAGTTCTTTCGCGATGGCGATGTACAAATACCTAGGCAGAATATAAAAGTTCTCTATTCCGAGGGTTAGCCTTTTTAAACATTTTTGGAGTTTTAGAGCTCGATTTCGAGCAATTCTTTGTGGGTTTTATCAAGAAAATCAATTGGGTACGTATTCTTCATCTAGAATTTATTATATTCTATGATTTTATCTTTATTTTTATCATTAAATTAGTGTTGTGAGTTGAGAAAAAATGAGGATTTTGAAGAAAATTTTCGAAATGTGAAATGATGATTTGAGGGATGAATTGGTATCGAAATTTGATAATTTTGATAAAGTTGAACTCGTAACGGAATGGGTGTTCGGATTTTATGAATTTTTTCGGGTTCCGAGTGTTGGGCCCAGGGGTCGACTTTTGGGTTGATTTTTAGTTTTGATAAAGATTGAAGCTTTATTATCCATAATAGTTTCTTATGAGTTCTATTTATGCTTTCAATTTGTTTTGGCTAGACTTGAGCCGTCCGGAGGTGATTTCACCCAAGAAGTTTATTTTAGAGTATTGGCATGTCTGCTTTTAGGTAAGTATCTTGCCTAACCTTGTGTGAGGGGAACTACCCCTTAGGATTTGAGTCTTTTATGCTAATTGTATCATGTAAAGTCCGTGTACACGAGGTGACGAGTACGTGCACATGCTTATTTGTGGAAAATTGAGCTTTCAGGGCTCGTCGGTTCTTATGTTCATTAGCTATGAAGTTTTTTTATTGTGTTAAGTTTTCCCATTTACTAGTTTCATCTCTACGTGTTTTAATTGGAATTAATTGCTTCATGTTCCACTTTTATTTCCTATTTGACTCTTTTATGCCTTAACTGAAGTTGTTTCCTCTTCGATTACCATGCTATCATTTCCTAACTAATTATATTTATTTGAAATTTTTATTATCTCTTCTGTAATTGTTTATCCTTAATTGAGGCTATGGTTATCCTTTTCGTTGCTTATCATTAATTGTAATTGTTGTGCCTCTTTCGTGGGTGCTAAATCCTAAATGAAGTTACCCTTTATCATAGTTACCTTATCCTTATTTGGCATTATCGACTTGTGATATCTCTCATGTTGTTGAATTGCACTTATGTGGAGGTCATTGTTCCACAGTATCTCTTCCTTGTTAAGCTATTGCTAGGTCGTATCATTATTTTCTGTTGTGTCTTTCTTTGTGAGTTTGTTTCTCCGGTTTCTTTGAGTTCTGGAATTTCTGAATTGATTGAATTGTCGTACTCTTGTGTTATTGAATTGTTGATGTTGATTTAAATAATTGTACGAGGATCGGGTTGCATGACGCAACAGGTGAAATAAGGGAGGTGGTAAAAAAGTGAGGACATTTATATTGTGATATTGTTATTCTACGGTGGGATCGGGTTATACGCCGCAACAGGTGAAATAATGGTGAATTGATATGGTGAAATAAGGGTCAATTATGATATTGATATTAAATGGTGGGATCGGGCTGCGCACCGCAACATATTTTGTTTATTGTTATGATATTGTCATTGTACGGTGGGATCGGATTGTACGCTGCAACAAGTGAAATAAGGGTGAATTGATATGGTGGAATAATGGTGAATTATTATATTGATATTATATGATGGGATCGGGTTGCGCGCCACAATATATTTTGTGTTTTGTATTTCCTGTTTTATTGCATTGGCTTCGGTTCTTTCGTACGAGACTCTGGGAATTTGTATTTCCGGTTTTTCATTGTTTCTGAAGATTGAGTTATTGTCATTGACTTATTGCCTTTAGTCATTCCTGAGTTCTTTTCCTAATACTATTATTCTGGTGAATTGATTCTTAATATGAATTTACTACGTTGAAACTTTACCTCATATCCTGCTGAGTTGTTAGTAATATAGTCTTTTCTAATAAAAGAATTATGATGTTTTATACGTAAATACCACACAAGAGGGGGGTGATTTGTGTGGTTTCCTATTTTCACTTGCACTTGTTATAGAAGGACCAAGTTCTTCTATGTGTTCCAACTCCTACTGTTTGCAGAATAATAAAAATAGAAATTAAAGAACACAGAGATTTTTACGTGAAAAACACCTGGCTCAAAAGGTGAAAAAACCACGATCTACTTCCATGTAGGATTTTCCCAAAACACTTTACTAAATCAGTGAGCCAAAACAGCATTTACAAAAACTCTTTTGTAAACCTAGGATTACCTCTAATCCCTTGTAGCAAACTAGCCTCTAGCTATTTGCGACAAACTCCAAGTTAGCTATAACTTGAACACAGAGTACCTATTACAGACGCTTCTAGATAAAGCTGAAAAGGTACAAGTTAAAACCACCTACTACAAATAAACAAGACTAAAAGACAACTGTTAGAACTGGTTCTTCTAGCAGGTTCAAGTAACTTCAGATTCGCACACTCAAATTCCACACGAACTGCTTGCAAAATTACCTCGCTAATTTTTCTCTCAATTCTTGCTTAACTTCTTCTTTTGTGCGTACCTGTACAATAAGAACAATCTGCAATATATAGGATTAGTAGATAAGGAATTAACTAGATTTCTAATGCAACTCTTCCTTGGTGAAAGAGTTGTAGTTAATCTCAACTCCTCAAATCCTTCCTTATCTTAAGATATCATTCTTAATGAACAAGGAGTCCTTCTCCTTATTGTTTTTGCAATCTTTTCGATCAGGAGATATCTCTATTTTACCATATTTTGTTTAATCTCCTTCATGTGCACCTCACGTGCCTTTGACTCTGCTTGTCTATGTCTTCCAGTGATGGACCTGGTTCATTTCTGAGTTCCTTTGTCAATTTTCAAAACTATGCAAATTCTTGGGCCAAAAAATTCCCCCTTTTTTATGATGATAAACTTTGTGCATCCATAAGCTTAGTCCTGTATCCAGTTTAGTCCAACATTGACACATATTAGAGTATTAAGCATTTATCACAAAAGAACCAGGGATATTAGGTTATAAATATCACATGTTCAGAGCATCACACCTATTCTTCCCCCTTTTGGCATCATCAAGAAGTTGCAAAAATTATGTGAATCCCAGACATTTAAGAATTACTCATGGCCACCTGGACAACTGCAAGTGCAATCATGGATTAATCATAAATAGTCAACTAATAATTCAAACTATCAAAGAAACCGAAACACTGAATAAGAGCAAAAGCATCAGATTTCATTGATAGAGAGTACGATTCTTCCATAATCCAAAAAATGAAATAAAAACAGTTAAAACATGAGCAAAACCAAGATAAAGTCTCGAGTCTGGGTCACTGATGTTCTAGGCAGGCTAGGCAACTAAGGCTTGGAAGGGCTAGAGGCTTGGGTTTTTGCTTGGAGAAGAGCTAGGATATCTCGAAGAATTCGCTCATTCTTCTCCCTTTCCTTATTAAGCTCAGCTCTAAGAGCATCCCTCTTATATTCAACCTCTGCCAAATGGTTTTTCAGCCTTGCTACTTCAGCATCCTTTGACCCACTCTCCTGCACTAGAGCTCTGACTTTGCTGTTTACAGGTATCCTCTTCGATGAACCAGATTCATTGGGGATGGCATTTATCTCATAATCACAAGCCATAAGAGTATTTATTCCATGTGTTCCTTGCTTGTGGCCATCTCCACCTTCTTCAATGGCACCTTGTAATGAGCAAGTACATAAGTAAGAATGAAGCCATATGGAATGGTCGTGGGCTTTGGAGCCATTGGCAACTCTGTCTAAGAGCTGAATTATAAACCAAGGCTAGTTTATCTGCCTCCCACTGTCCAAGCACTCCATCAAAACCAAATCTATGTAATTAGAAATGTGCCTCCTTTCCTGTCGTGGCAACACACACTTGTTGATAAATTCAAAGATCACCTTGTGTGGGGGCTTCATTTCACTCTTATAGACTGCCTTGGGCTCACTTTCTTACTCATTGTCGCGGAATTTCCTTGTGATCCCCAGGTCAGTTGGAAGAGCATCTAGACTTGGCCATTTCTGCCTTGTGTAGTCATCATAGCCTTCAGAGGGAATGCCAAGGATTTCACCCAATTCTTTGGCATCGAAAGAAAGTTGGACCCCCTTTACCAGGCTGGTGACTCTGCCATCTTTAATCTCAACGTTTTCCATGAATTCCTCTATTTCAGTTTTGGCTAGTCTCCCATCCAACTGAAGGACCATGTCCTTCCAGCCTTGCCTCTCAAGCTTCTCCAACAATAGAATCATTCCTTCTTCTTCCAGATCTTTCAAAAACCTTCCCTTCAGAATTGGACGTTTTCCAAACTTTGTCAACTTATCCTTCTCACACCAGATTCAACCGTCTCTTCATCACTCCAATGATCATATTAAGGAATTTGCAGTTTCTTGGGTTTCACTGCAGACTTGGTTCGCTTGGCCAAGGTCGAGGGCTCAGCAGACTTAGAAAAATATGAAGACTTCTTTGAGAAAGTCTTGACCTTTTTAAGCTTAGGGGTCTGAACCTCTACCTCTGCCACCTTTTCACTTTGATGGACCATGTCCATCTCATTTACTTCAACAGCCTCCACAGGCTCAACTACCTTTTCTTTTCCTTTCTCCAGCTTCTTCTTCTTACTCTCCACTAAAGCTCTCTGCAGCTCCTCCTCACTTTGATTTAGCTTTCCCCTTGTAGTTCTTCCTCTTGGAAGACGAATATCAGAACTCTCAGAAGGAGCAGATTTTCTTTCCTTATTTGCTCTTATTGTCCCAGAAGTTGGAGCTTTAGGAGTTCTTTTCTTCTCTAGATTGTAAATATCGCCTAGCTTTTTCCACAAATTCGCCAGGGTTTCCTTAGTAGATTAATCGGGTTCATCTGTGTGCTTTCCCAGATTTACTAACCCTTCGGAGGCTTCTCCTGATTCACTTCCCCTGCCTTCTTGACACCTCCTTCCATTTCTGGCTCATTCTCACAAATAGCCATTCTAATATATTCAGAGGTGGGTGAAGAATCCGCCACATATTTCCTTTTTCCCCTCTCTTTACTCCTTACTCCCTCTCTCTCCTTTTCTTTTTCAGTTTTGTTTTTACCACCTCTCCTTCTTGTCTCCGGCAATTTCACATCTAGCACCGACCTAACCTAGACGAACCTAGTTTTAATGTTTTCAGTACTCCCAGAATCAGCCTCAAAAGTAGTTTTTGGTACAGAAGATACCTGTTCAGAATCAGAAGATCGTGTTGCTTCCCCCTCAGTCGCAGATTTAAAAGAATCACTCGAATTTTGTGATTCTTGAGCCTGACTTGTTTGAAGCTTGTCATTTAATTTCTTGCTAAAAAGCAGATGGCCACTGTCTTTCGAGCAAGAATCTTAACTCTCATTTTTCTGGGTTCGGGGTTAGGACTGGGTTGGGGATGGGTGGAGCTAGGTTGAGGAAGGGTTGTAAAAATATGAAGATAGAGTGGGGGTGGTGGAGTACCAAGATTTTTCCAGGGGTTAGACATTTTGATTTTTGGTTGATGAAGGAAGAAAGAATCTGGATTGAAGTTGAAGGCAAAGAGAGAAGGAAGGGTTTCGACGGATTTTCAGAATTGATGAGAGATTTTCAGAGGTGAGGATGGGGGATTTAAAGTAAGTGTAATTAACCCAAGAATACTCCCTCATCACTTCTGGGATCAAACTTACCTAGGGAGTCTTTACCATTGTTGTGCACAAAGAACTTGCAACCAAATGCCCTAAGATGGGATATATTTGGATTTCTCCCTTTAAGTAACTCATAGGGAGTCTTCTCTACAAGGGATCTTGTCATGCATTTATGATGTAGCATGCAGTATTAACAGCTTCTGCCCAAAAATTATGGGGTAATTTACTAGAAAGAAGCATAGTCCTAGCCATATCTTCAAGTGTCATATTCTTTCTTTCAACTACTCCATTTTGTCGTGGAGTTCTGGGAGTAGAAAAATTATGGTCTATGCCATGCACATCACAAAATTCAGCAAACTTAGCATTTTCAAATTAAGTGTCATGATCAGACATAATTGATGCAAGTTGATTTCCTAATTGTTTCGGAATTTTTCTAACAAAAGAAGTGAACATGGAAAATGCTTCATATTTAGATGTTAGAAACAGTGTCCAATTAAATCTAGAATAATCATCAACAAGCACCATCACATATCTCTTACCACTTCTGCTTAATGTTCTCATTGGACCACAAAGATCCATATGGACCAGTTCCATCGTTCTGGTGGTACTTACCACTTTCTTGCTTTTAAAAGAGGATCTTACTTGATTTATTTCTTAAACAAGCCTCACAAACTTTGTCTTCCTTGAACTTAATGTTAGGCAGTCCTATTATTAAGTCCTTGGAGACTAATTTGTTGAGTTGACTTAGACTTGCATGTCCAAGTCTCTTATGCCA
>ML409968.1:0-50040 GCA_005239525.1 Nicotiana knightiana | reverse complement strand
TTCTTCAGGAAGAGTTCATCCTCCCAGAACCTATCAGTCGGCACTTCAGGTAGCTCACAGTGCACCGCCAGCTCCTATTGGTGCACCACCAGAACCTATCAGTGCACCGCCGCTTCAGAGTTTCCAGGGTGGTTATCAAGGTCGACAGGGCCAGTTCCAGAGTCAGCAGCCACATCAGCAGAGGCTCAGCCCAGAGCAGCAGCTCCAGTGGAGGACCCACATGTAGACTTTGCCGGTGAGGTTCCTACTCAGATAGTTCTAGTTGGACCAGCTCAGGTCCCAGAGGGGTTCATTGCCACCCCAGTGCTTCAGGACGTTCTAGTCCGCTTAGTGGGACTCATGGAGAGTGTGGCTCAGGCTGGTCTTCTTCCTACTGCACCAGTCGTCTCTCAGGCTGGGGGAGGGACCCAGACTCCTGCTACTCGCACGCCAGAGCAGCTAGCTCCTCAGTTCCAGACTCCGGCACCTCAAACGGTCGGATTAGCTCAGCCGGGCATTGTGGCCTCGGCAGTTGAGGGAGCATCTATATCAGCAGATGCTTTATGGAGATTGGATAGATTCACCAAGTTGTTCACTACTACATTTACTGGTTCACCATCAGAGGATCACCAGGATTATTTGGACAGCTGTCATGAGGTTTTTCGGAACATGGGCATAGTAGAGTCCAATGGAGTTGATTTTGCTACTTTTCGTCTTTCGGGTTCCGCCAAGACTTGGTGGAGATACTATTGCTTGACTAGGCTAGCTGGGTCTGCATCATTGACTTGGGCTCAGTTCTCCGAGTTATTCGTGGGGAAGTTCCTTCCAGTTACTCAGAGGGAGGATCTTCGGAGGCAGTTTGAGCGCCTCCAGTAGGGATCTATATCTATCACTCAGTACGAGACCAGGTTCATCACTCTAGCTAGGCATGCCATTATGATACTCCCCACTGATCGTGAGAGAGTGCGGAGGTTTATTGAGGGTTTGGCTCAGCCCATCAGGCTTCAGATGGCCAAGGAGTCAGATACTGATATTTCGTTCCAGGATGCGGCCAATGTGGCCCAGAGGATTGAGATGATTATGTCGCAGGTGGCTGACAAGAGGCCCCATCACTTCGGTCGTTTCAGTGGAGCCTCATCTGGGGGCAGGGATTCTTCAGGATGAGGTCATCCTCCTAGAACCTATCAGTCGGCACTTCAGGTAGCTCACAGTGCACCGCCAGCTCCTATTGGTGCACCACCATCACCTATCAGTGCACCGCCGCTTCAGAGTTTCTAGGGTGGTTATCAGGATCGACAGGGCCAGTTCCAGAGTCAGCATCCACATCAGCAGAGGCCTTGTTACACTTGCGGTGGTTTGGGGCATATTTCCAGGTTTTGCCCCCGAGGTCCTGATGGATATCAGTATCAGGGTTCCCGTGCCATGGTTCCCGCATCAGGCGCACCCCTACCCCCTCAGCTAGCTAGGGGTGGCGGTCGAGGTGCCAGAGGTAGAGGTCAGACTCATAGAGGTGGAGGACATGCCACGAGAGGTAGAGGTCAGGCTGCAGTAGGTCGACCCAGGGATGATCAGGTTGGAGGGGCTCAGCCCCGGTGCTATGCTTTTCCTGCCAGGCCTCATACCGAGGCTTCTGATGCAGTTATTATAGGTACGGTTTCAGTTTGCAGCCGAGAGGCTTCGGTGTTATTTGATCCGGGTTCTACATTCTCCTATGTGTCTTCATATTTTGCCCCTTATTTGAGTATGCCCCGTGATTCCTTGAGTACTGATGTTCATGTGTCTACACCGGTGGGTGATTCTATAGTGGTAGATCGAGTCTACCATGCTTTGTTAGTAGTCATTGGTGGTCTGGAGACTCAGGTTGATCTTTTGCTTCTTGATATGGTTGACTTTGATGTTATATTGGGGATGGATTGGTTATCCCCCTATTATGCTATTCTGGACTGTCATGCCAAGACAATGACCTTGGCCTTGCCAGGGGTGCCTCATTTGGAATGGAGGGGGACTCCTAGTCATTCTTCTGGTAGAGTTATTTCTTAATGAAGGCTCTACGCATGGTCGAGAAGGGTTGTTTGGCCTATCTGGCCTATGTTCGTGATTCTAGCACCGAGGTTCCTTCCCTGGAGTCTGTGCCCGTGGTTCGTGAGTTTCCAGAGGTATTCCCTGCTGACCTGCCGAGTATGCGCCCGACAGGGATATTGATTTTTGTGTTGAGTTAGCTCAGGGCACCCAGCCTATTTCTACTCCGCCGTATCGTATGGCCCCGCCAGAGTTGAAGGAGTTGAAAGATCAGTTGCAGGATTTGTTGGATAAAGGCTTCATTAGGCCTAGTGTCTCTCCTTGGGGTGCTCCAGTATTGTTTGTCAAGAAGAAAGATGGCTCGATGAGGATGTGTATTGACTACCGGCAGTTGAATAAGGTTACTATTAAGAACAAGTATCCTTTTCCGAGGATTGATGGTTTATTCGACCAGCTTCAGGGTGCTTCAGTGTTTTCCAAGATTGACTTGAGATCTGGTTACCATCAGCTGAGGATTAGGGCGTCTGGTGTCCCTAAGACAGCCTTTCGCACTTGTTATGGGAATTATGAGTTCTTGGTGATGTCATTTGGGCTGACCAATGCCCCCGCTGCTTTCATGGAGTTGATGCACCGAGTGTTCAGGCCTTATTTGGACTCATTTTTGATTGTTTTCATTGATAATATATTGATATACTCTCGCAGCCGAGAGGAGCATGAGAAGCACTTTAGAGTCGTCCTCCAGACTTTGAGGGATAGTCAGTTGTATGCAAAATTTTCCAAGTGTGAGTTCTGGTTGAGTTCAATTGCATTTCTAGGCCATGTGGTATCGTCAGAGGGTGTTCAGGTGAATCTCAAGAAAATTTCAGCAGTCAGAGATTGATCTAGACCCACCTCAGCTACAGAGATCCGGAGTTTCTTGAGCTTAGCAGGTTATTATCGCTGGTTTGTGGAGGGATTTTCATCCATTGCAGCCCCGATGACCAGGTTGACTCAGAAGAGTGCTCAGTTCAGGTGGTCTGATAAGTGTGAGGCGAGCTTTCAGAAGCTCAAGACAGCCTTGACCACAGCACCAGTGTTCATTTTTTCCACAGGTTCATGATCGTATACCGTGTATTGTGATGCTTCACGGGTTGGGCTTGGTGCAGTGTTGATGCAGGATGGTAAGGTTATAGCCTATTCTTCTCGTCAGTTTAAGGTTCATGAGAAGATCTATCTAGTTCATGACTTGGAGTTAGCAGCTATTATGCATGCATTGAAGATTTGGAGGCATTATTTGTATGGTGTGCCATGTGAGGTGTTCACGGATCATAAGAGCTTACAGTATCTGTTCAAACAGAAGGAGTTGAACATGAGGCAGAGGAGATGGTTAGAGTTGCTGAAGGATTATGATATTACCATTCTTTATCATCCCGGGAAGGCCAATGTGGTGGCCGATGCTTTGAGCCGGAAGTCAGCCAGTATGGGTATCAGTCTGAGAGTGACCTCTTGCTATGGATGTTCAGGATTTAGCCAACCGATTTGTGAGATTGGAGGTTTCTGAGACTGGAAGTGTTTTGGCCCATACCGTGGCCCGTTCTTCATTGTATGACCGTATTTGGGCCAGGCAGTATGATGATCGCAATTTATGTATTCTTAGAGATAGAGTCAGGCACAGAGATGCCAAGCAGGTTACAGTTGATGGTGAGGGAGTTTTGAGGATGCAGGGTCGGATTTGTGTACCTGATGTGGATGGTATTCGTGAGTTGATAATTCAGGAGGCCCATAGTTCCCGGTATTCTATTCATCCGGGCGGTGCAAAGATGTACCAGGACTTGCGGCAGCACTATTGGTGGCGGAGGATGAGGAAGGATATTGTAGCTTATGTAGCTCGGTGTTTTAACTGTCAGCAGGTTAAGTACGAGCACCAGAGACCCGGTGGTTTGATTCAGCTTCCCGAGTGGAAGTAGGAGCGTATCACCATGGACTTTGTAGTTGGACTCCCATAGACTCAGAGGATGTTTGATGCAGTATGTGTCGTTGTGGATAAGCTGACCAAGTCAGCACACTTCATTCCAGTATCAGTTTCGTATTCAACAGAGAAGTTGGCAAGGATCTATATGAGAGAGATTGTTAGACTGCATGTTGTGCCCATATCCATTATATCAGACCGAGATACTCAGTTTACCTCCCATTTCTGGAGAGTATTTCAGCGAGAGTTCGGCACCCAAATTGATTTGAGCACCGCATTTCATCCTCAGACGGATGGACAGTCCGAGCGTACTATTCAAATTTTGGAGGATATGTTGCGAGCTTGTGTCATTGACTTTGGTTGTTCATGGGACCAGTTCTTGCCTTTAGCTAAGTTTGCCTACAACAACAACAACTATCAGTCGAGCATTCAGATGGCTCTGTATGAGTCATTGTATGGTAGACGGTGTCGGTCTCAGTCGGATGGTTTGAGCCGGAGAGGCTAGATTGTTAGTCTGGGATGCCTTGGAGAAGGTGAAGATCATTCAAGATGGACTTCGTACAGACAGGCAGAATATTTATGCGGATCGCAGAGTTCGAGATTTGGCATTTATGATAGGCGACCGAGTATTTCTTCTGGTGTCGCCCATGAAGGGCGTGATGAGATTCGGAAAGAAGGGCAAGTTGAGCACTAGGTACATTGGTCCATTTGAGATTCTGGACAGGGTAGCAGAGGTGGCCTATAGACTTACCTTGCCACCTAGTTTGTCAGTCGTGCATTCGGTATTTCACGTATCTATGCTCCGGAGGTATATTGCAGATCCATCGCATGTACTTGACTTCAGTGGTGTCCAGTTGGACAAGGATTTGTCTTATGAGGAAGAGCCGATAGCCATATTAGACCGGCAGGTGCGACAGTTGAGATCGAAGAGTTATCCTTCGGTTCGTGTTCCGTAGAGAGGTCAGCCTGTTGAGGCAGCTACTTGGGAGTTCGAGCCCGATATGCGGAGCCGATATCCCCAACTTTTCCCTGATTTAGGTACTTCTCTATGTCCGTTCGAGGACGAACAGTTGTTTTAGATTCTGATGACCCAAAAGGTCATCTTGTGTAAATTTAGAAAAAACTATGTTCCGAGGCCCCGAAAGCCTCCATTAATCTCACTTCGATATGCGTGCACATCCCGAGTGCGTAGCCGGAAAGTCTTTATGTGGAAATGTGTTGAATAGTTAAATTTATGATAATTAATAGAATAAAGTTGACTTTGGTCAACATTTTTGGTAAACGGACCCGGACCCGTGATTCGACAGTCCCGGAGGGTCCGTAGGAAAATATGGGACCTGGGCGTATGCCTGGAATCGAATTCCGAGGTCCCAAGTCCGAGAAATGAATTTCCAAAAAAAATTGTTTTCTGAAAATAAGAAAGACTTTTGAAAATGAACTTTGATGTGAAATCTGTGTTACCGAGCTCGTATATTGGTTCCAGAGCCCGGAACAGGTTCGATATGGTTATGTGAGTTATTTGTAAAATTTGGTAAGAAACGGACTTGGTTTGACGTGTTTCGGATCAAAAGCGGAGAATTTAGAAGTTTATGAAGTTTGAGAAAATTCTATAGATTATGGAGTTTAATTCATTGTTTTTGATGTTATTTTGATGGTTATATTACTCGAATAAGTTCGTAGGATGATTTTGAAGTCGTGTGTATATTTGGTTTTGAGCCCCGAGGGCTCGGGTGAGTTTCGGGTAGGTGTCGGGGTGCAAAAGAGTTGGAAAGAATCTGGTTTTTGATCTGTTTCTGGTGTTCTTTGTTTTGCTCTCCGCGATCACGGTGTGACTCACGCGATCGCGATGTGTTTATGGCTGGAGGTCGGGAAATTACCCTACGCGAACGCAGGGCCTGGGTTGCGATCGCGGAGCCTGGGGGCGGTACTCTATGCAATCGCGAAGGGCCACACGCGAACGCGTAGTGCAAATGCGGGCTGGGGACTGGGTGCTATTTTGCTCACTGCGAACGCGACTTTCTTGTCGCGATCGCGATAGTCTGTGTTGGTATACTCTGCGATCGCAATTCCTTCTTCGCGATCGCGATGGTCTAGATCCAGTACCCTGCGCGATCGCATGTGTCATGTCGTGATCGCGTAGGGCACTTTTGCCCAGCTATTTAAATGCTCAAAACAGAATACCCATTACGGGATTTTCATATTTTTCACCATCTCCTTCTTCTCCAAGCCCCATAGCCGAGTTTCAAGCTGACTTCCTCCATAACCACTTAGGTAAGTGATCTTAACTCTAGTTTCTTCCATTTTCCTTCATCAATCACTAAATTCTAGGCCTAAAAACATGTAATCAAGGGTAGAAATTGGGGGTTTTGGGTAGAGTTAGGGCTTTTTGAAATTTTGGGAATTCAACCTCATTTTGGGGTCGAATTTCAGGTTAATGAGGGAATGGGTTATCGGGTTTTGGTCCGAACCTCGAGTTTGACCAAGCGGGCTCGGGGTCGAATTTTGGTATATTTGGAGGAATTATGGGAAATGTATAATTAGGCTTTGGGATTGAGTTATTGAATTATTATTAATGTTATTAAGTCAATTATGTCTAGATATTATCATTTCGGAGTCGGATTCAAGAGGAAAGTCCGTGATTGAGGCTTGACTTGCATTCTTGGAGCCGAGGTAAGTGTTTGGCCTAACCTTAGCTTGAGGGAATAGGTATAGAGTCTTATTTGCTATGTGTAATTCATGTCCAATGTATAGGTGAGGTGACGGGTACCTATATTTTGTGGTCAAGCATGCTCGTAAGTCGACTTTTATGAGTTGTTTATTGTTCTTTGATATTCTCCGTGTTGCGAATTATTGGGAACCTTGAAAGTGGTACCTTGAGGTCACTTCATGACGTAGAAAGTTATTGACTATGTGTACAGTCGAGGATTTTTACTGTTGGCATTATACCTCTGAGTGAGATTGGTTATAGCTAAGTCCCTTGCCGGGACAGTAGAATTTTGTTGATTATTTCTGAACATTTGAAATGTCGTATTGTTAAACTTTCATATCAATTGTTGCTTTTACACTCATCACGCACGAAGGAACATTCTGTGTCGATTGATTATATTTATGCATGAAGGAACATTCCGTGCCGATTGATTATATTTATGCACAAAGGAACATTCCGTGATGATTGATTATATTTATGCATGAAGGAACATTCCGTGCTGATTGATTATTATTTATGCGCGAGGGGACATTTTGTGCCATGTTTATGTTGTTTATGCACGAGGGGACATTCTGTACCATATTTTATATTGTTATGCACGAGGGAACATGCCGTGCCATTTTTTTCACTGTTTAATTCGTGTTGTCAATCCCCGTTATTATTTTCAGATATTTTAGACTGTTGTTTCGTTTCCTTCATTTCAGTATTTGCTTTCTCTTATCCCCAACATGTTCTTCCCCGTAATTGTATTCTTGTTTATTTTCTGCTATACTGTTGAACTGCACATGTACCATTTGTTGTCGTGTCCTAGCCTCGTCACTACTTCGCCGAGGTTAGGCTCGAAACTTACTTAGTACATGGGGTCATTTGTACTGATGCTACACCTGGACTTCTTTATGTTATGCAGATTATGCAGCCGGACTCAGTGGACATCGCTAGTGGGAGTGTTGTTCAGTCCATTCCAGACGACACCGAGGTAGTTCCGCATGGCGTTCGTGGATCTCGGCGTCCCTGTCTATCTTTCATTCTGTCTTTTATGTGTTTTCCAGACAGATACATCATTTTATTTTCAAACTATTGTTTTTAGTCAAATCTTAGACTAGTTCGTGAGATTGTGACTCCACTTCTAGGTTGTACTTAAATGGATTTCTGCGTTGTTAGCTATTGTTATTTAGAATTATGTTAATGCGTCTGAACTTTATTTCAATTATCTAGTCAGTGTTTGTTATTTTCACTTGTTAATAAATCAGTTCAGTTAACACGTTGGTTTGCCTAGCGGGTGCAACGTTAGGCGCCATCACGGCCTGAAGGTGCGATTTCGGGTTATGACAAATAGTAGTAATATGTGCTTCTCTATCTTGCTCAATTTTGTTCTTTTTGTTTGGTATGCTTTGGTCAAGATCCCAATGTATTAGCCAAAATGTTGTTACCTTTTTACTAAATCCCTATAGCTCTCTCACCCTAGAGGTAGATTTGTAGCGCTACTCGTATTATGGTAAAATAATCAAAAGGAATTGGACTATAGAAAAGCACTTTGTGGATTTTACTTATACAGGGAAACCAAACAATCTCTTAGAGTATAACGCCAATGCATGGAAAATGACTTTAAATTGGTGTACAATCTCACATGGCATATGATACTTTGCTAATTTTGTTCTATCGTCACGATCCAGAATTCTCACATTTGGGATCGTGATGGCGCCTAACATTTCACTTGTTAGGCAAGCCAATGTTAGAGAATTATTAAGCCAATCCTTATTCAATTCAGTAAATAACAGCAAATAAACTAAAACGGAATAAAGCGAGTGTGGAATGATATAATAGCTTTAATATATATATATATATATATATATATATATATATATATATATATATATATATATACTACAACTCGGATCTGGGATCACAATTTACGAACTTCTTGGATTTACTACAAGTAAAAGTTTGAAAGAAATACAACTGTTTGAACGAAAGAAACAGTAAAAACAAAAAAAGATTGCCGGGGACTTTAAGAAAGAAAGTAAAGGTGAAATAACAGTTGAATTCCAGAGTAATTTGGCCTTGGCTTTCAGCCGGCCAAATAATAACCACTCAGTACAGAAATCAGAACAAGAGAGAACAACGAGAACATAGGTTTTTGTGAGAATAACAGGATTCGAGTCTTTTCTAAAGGGAATGAGGAAGGGGTTTAAATAGTCTCAATGAGGTAGACAAATAAGGTAATGAATCAGTCCTACACAAATAAGGCATGAGAATAACTTCAGATCAATTAGAGTCGGCTTCAAATCAATTAACAGGACAAAATAGCATAAAATTAGGCTAGTACCACTTAATTTAGGGAAAACATTATATGAAATCAATCAATAGGCAAGTACCGGATCAAATAAGGTAAGGAAATAGTTCTAGAATCAATTAGAAGTCGGCTCCAATCCATTAACAGAAGATGATAGTATAAAATCGAGCCAATACTATTCAAGTTAAGGGAAGTATTACACAGAGTCAATCAAATAGTCAAGATGCCGGATCAAAACAAGGTAGGGAGTAATGAGAACAGGTAAATCAAACCAAATAAAGAAGTACCAGTACTACACAAAAGGAAATACTGGAACCTTAGTAAAGATTTCAAAGTTTTTTCAGGGCAAATAAAAATAAGTCCATAATTAACGACAAGAATTATAGAGACAGAGAAACAAAAACATTAAAGGAAAATAATTAAATATCGAAAAACTCTAAATTTTAATATAAGTAAAGGCAGAAATATAAAGACATATAGACGAAAACAATTAGAGTAAGTAAAATAAGTCAAAAATAATAGATACACAGAGATGAAATAACAAATTTGGTTTGTTTTTTGAAAATCAAAATCCCTAATTTTAGGTAAATAAAATAAGTCAAAAACTATCATACATAGAGACAGGGATACTGAAATACTAAAAAAAATGCAAAAAATAAGAAATCGTTTCAGATCTTGACAGATCTGGACCCTAGTTTTAAGGTAAGTAAAAGATTCAACGAAAAATAGCCAGATTTGTGAGTGACAAGGTAAATAATAACATTAAAGCGAACCACAATGAACCAAAAATCTGATTTTAACCAGAGATCCAAAACCCTAACTGGAAGATACGAAAAATATTCGTACTCACAGGTATTGAGATGAACACATACGGGAATAATAGAAATATATGAGATTCTGGACCATCTGGTTCGAGTCTCTTGAGATATACTTGCCTTTTGAGGCAAATAAGTCAAGTAACATCAAAGACGGGTAGTAAGTAAGGAGGTAAGGCCATATAAGGCAAGGAATCGGAGAATGATTCCATTTCTGGTAGGAGAAATTGTGATGACAGGCTAGGGTTGGTGAGGGTTGAGGAGAGGATTAGAGCACGGGGGGTTGGGGAAATGATTTAGGGTTTAGGGGTGTTTGGTTAATTAAAAAGGGGTGAGTGATTAAGGGCCGTTGATCTTCTAAGATCAACGACCATGATTAGAGTTTAGGTGGGCGGGTCTAATTTGGACGGGTATGGGTTTGGGTTAGGTCGGGCTGGTGTAGTGGGTATTGGGTAGGTCCGAAAATTAATTAGAAAGGGGCTATGTTTTAAATACTCACTTAAATTAATAAAATAATTTATAAAATAATTAATAAATGATGAAAAATGTTATTTGTATATGAAAATGATTTAAGATAATTACTCAATATCATAAAAATATTAAAATTCATTTTTCATGTAAATAAAGTAATTATGCATGCATGGGCTATTATTGCAAAGTTATTGCAATTATAACCTAAAGATATAAACATAATTATGCATAAAATGATTAAAGCTTAATATAAATATAAATGATAAAAATTAAGTAATAAAATTATTATAAAATCATTTGTGACGTAATTAGTAATTATTTAGATAATAAAATGCTGGAATAAATTAATTAAAAATCCTTTAAAATTATAAAAAGTTATGGAAAAATACTAGTTGATGCTCATGAACTATTTAAGATATATATGTATTTTATTTGAAATATATATGAAAAAATTGGGTATCAACAGCTGCCCCTCTTTACCAGGGAAGGATGAAAGAATTGTCGGGTAAAGATATGATCGCCAATTTTGACCGAATATAGTGATTTGAGAGATATAGGCCGCACTCTGGTCCCCGAGCTGCCTACATATCCCTGGTTTTATAGGAATCATGCCGTGTGTAGTTCTGGATCCATCGGTGGAATGAACCGATGGGGTTGTTACAAGGACGGACACAAGGTTTCGAATATGTGAAACGGTTATAGTGAGCGGTCAGGTTTGGAATAATTTGAAGGAACTGGACCGGGATTGCTCCTTTTGGGATAACAGTTACTCACTGGGTCACCTGCAAATCAAAAGATGTACTGCAAGCATATACGTATAAATTTGCGTCAATTTAGACATGATGCAAATTCCCTTCAAACCATGAAAACTGTCTTTGGACGGTTGAAGATGACGTCCTTAGATCAGGATGTCCCGGGCCATGAATTGTAAGGTAAAGGATTCACAGGCCATGAAATGATGTTCTTGGTCCATAAAGATGGTGCCTCTGAAGCATGACACCTTTGAATAATGATGTGCAAGTTTGAGAGATCCTCAGGCCATGGCATGATGTATTCCGGCTATGAGGATGGTGCCTTCAGACTATGACGCCTTCGAACAAGTAGGCTATATTTTAGCCTATGAGGTGCGGAGACATGATGCTAGAGGCAACAAGACATAACTTAGTCTTGTGTGAAGTTGAGGGCAGAGCTTAGCCCGATGAAAGAGAACATGTAAGAGAGACAGTGCTTAGTCTCGTGCGAGATTCTAGATAATGCTTAGTCCCATGTAAAGGGAAGGAAGTGCTTAGCCTTATGCAAGTGGAGAGGCAGGGCTTAGCCTCATGCAAGGTTCGGGACAGTGCTTAGTCCCATGCAAAGATAAGGTAGTGCTTAGCCTTATGCAAGTGGAGAGGCAGGGCTTAGCCTCATGCAAGGTTCGGGACAGTGCTTAGTCCCATGCAAAGATAAGGTAGTGCTTAGCCTTATGCAAGTGGAGAGGCAGGGCTTAGCCTCATGCAAGGTTCGGGAAAGTGCTTAGTTTGATGCAAAGATAAGGCAGTGCTTAGCCTTATACAAGTGAAGAGGCGGGGATTAGCCTCATGCAGGATTGAGACAGAGCTTAGTCTCATGCAAAGAGAAGGTAGTGCTTAGCCTTATGCAAACAGGGAGGCAGGGCTTAGCCTCATGTGAGTGATTTGAGACAGGGCTTAGTCTCATGTAAAGAGAAGGTAGTGCTTATCCTTATGCAAATGGAGAGGCAGGGCTTAGCCTCATGCAAGGTTCGGGACAATGCTTAGTCCCATGCACAGTGAAGGCAGTGCTTAACCTTATGAAAATAGGGAGGCGGGGCTTAGCCTCATACAAGTGATTTGAGACAGAGCTTAGTCTCATGCAAAGATAAGGCAATGCTTAGCCTTATACAAACAGGGAGGCAGGGCTTAGCCTCATGCAAGGTTCGGGACAGTGCTTATTCCCATGCAAAGAGAAGCCAGTGCTTAGTAGTATGCAGTTTAGAAGTTAGTTGAATGAACCAGTAACTGTGACATTATTAGAGACATTGCGACTTCCTCTACCGTAGAATTTTGAGGGTCCTCCTAATAATTCTGCCTCAGTTAACTAGATGACCTTTCTGACTTCTCCATATGCTGCGGTTGACTAAACTTACTTCGGAGTTTTGAGGGTCCTCCTCAAAATTCTTCCCCAGTTTCTGATTATGGAGAAAATGGAAATTTCATCGAATTATGACCGAGCCCACAGGGCTTCCTACGTATCCCCTCTTAAATTGAAATCAGGTCAAGCGTAGTTCAATTTACATCATATAAGAAGCATAAATAGTTTACACATACTATCTTTTGACTGCATCTGAATTGATAGGCTTTGGCCAGATTTCTCCGTCCATCTCTGTGAGTATGAGTGCTCCTCCTGTCAGTACTCTGTGAACCATGTAAGGACCTTGGAAGTTGGGAGAGAATTTCCCTTTGGCTTCATCTTGATGTGGAAAGATCCGTTGCAGTACCAGCTGACCTGGCGTGAACTGTCTTGGTCTGACCCTTTTATCAAAAGTCCTGGACATTCTATTTTGATAGAGTTGGCCGTGACACACTACATTCATCCTCTTGCCGTCTATGAGGTCTAATTGCTCATAGCGGTTCCTTATCCATTCTGTATCGCTGAGTTCGGCTTCTTGTTCATAAATAGGGAATTTCTTCCTCGGTGGGAATGACAACTTCGGTACCATAAACTAGTAGATAAGTAGTGGCCCCGGTTGATGTGCGGATTGTGGTACGATATCCCAGTAAGGCGAACGATAATTTCTCGGGCCATTTCTTGTGATTCTCTACCAATTTCCTTAGTATCTTCTTGATGTTTTTGTTGGCGGCCTCTATGGCTCCATTCATTAAGGCCTGTATGCTGTGGAATTCTTGTGCTTGATTTTGAAAGTTTCACATAAGGCTTTCATCAGATGACTATTGAGATTGGCGGCATTATCGGTGATGATGGACTCTGGAACCCCGAATCGACAAACAATCCGGTCTCTGACAAAATCTGCAATGACTTTCTTGGTTACTGCTTTGTAAGATGCAACTTCAATCGATTTGGTGAAGTAGTCGATGGCCACTAAAATGAACCGGTGCCTGTTTGAAGTGGTGGACTCAATTGGGCCGATGACATCCATTCCCCAGGAAGCAAAAGGCCAAGGTGAGCTTGTTGCATTAAGCTCGTTTGGCGGCACTCGTATCATGTCTGCATGTATCTACCATTGGTGGCATTTCTGAACGTACCGTATGCAGTCTGTTTCCATGGTCATCCAAAATTATCCGGCCCTGAGTATCTTCTTGGCCAAGATAAAGTCGTTCATGTGTGGGCCGCAGGTTCCGACATGTATTTCCTCGAGAAATTTGGAAGCCTCTTTTGCGTCAACACACGTTAACAGTCCCAGATCGGGAGTTCTCCTGTATAGGGTTCCTCCGTTTTGGAAGAAATGATTGGACAATCTCCGAAGGGTGCGCTTATACGTATGGTTTGCATGTTCCGGGTATTATCCTTTTGTCAAATACTCTTTGATGTCGTGGAACCATGGATTTCCGTCTGTTTCTTCTTCAATATGGGCAAAATATACC
Organism: Nicotiana knightiana; assembly: GCA_005239525.1. Classification (NCBI taxonomy): domain Eukaryota; kingdom Viridiplantae; phylum Streptophyta; class Magnoliopsida; order Solanales; family Solanaceae; genus Nicotiana; species Nicotiana knightiana. Next base: position 36,206 of record ML409968.1, on the reverse strand, counting down.
GACTGATTATGGATCCTCACCGGAATGGGATCGATAAAATTCTTGTCTGGATGTTGTATCATTGATGATAAGGTGGCCAATACATCCGCGAATTCATTCTGAATTCTGGGGACATGCCGGAATTCTATCTTTTTAAACCTCTTATTCATTTCTTTTACATGATGCAGATATGGTAGTATTTTGGAATTCTTGGTAGCCCATTCTCCTTGTACCTGATGTACAAGCAGGCCTGAATCGTTGATTACCAGCACTTCCTGAATATTCATATCAACAACCAGGTTGAGCCCTAATATGCAGGCTTCATATTCCGCCATGCTGTTAGTGCATGGGAATCTGAGTTTTGCAGACACTGGATAATGCTGACTGGTTTCTAATACCAAGACGCTCCCAGCCGAGCTGCCGATTTCCCTCCTATCCTAATGACAAAACCGGATTCAGAGGTTGTTTCTCTTAAGAAGAAAATGTACGATTGCAGTCACGAAGGGTTTACAACCTACGTCATCATTTTCATGCTTCCCCGCCCCGACTAGCAGCTGCTAGGTTTCCCCATCTCTTCTAAACTTCCCCCGGTCTTCGACCCGAGTTGTATGAGGCAAAAACTCATCCCAAGTGTGAATTTCAAATGACTCTCAAGTGGTTCCATTCCTTCTTACTATACTTCTGGGTCAACCCAACCCGAATGGGAAGAAGAGGGTCAGCCAAACTGCGGTCCACTTTTTACGTTTGCTGAGCAGACTACTCAGACATTTAGAACCTTCCAGCACCGGGCAAGTGTCAGAATCTATACATCGTGTTACCACTTAGCAGAGTCTTGTATTTTTAATAAACAGTCGCTACCCCCTGGTATGTGCCGCTTTCCTAATCAAAAGATAGGCTCCGATACCCACTCCTTTAAAATTTGCAGCTCCATCGAAAAACATCCTCCAATAGTCGTAGGCTTCAACAATATCTTCTCCTACGAATGATACCTCCTTATCAGGAAAATACATTTTTAGGGGTTCATATTCTACTCCTACAGGATTTTTGGCAAGATGATCTGCTAATGCTTGTCCCTTGACTGCTTTCTAAGTTACATAGATAATGTCGAACTCACTCAGCAAGATTTTCCACTTGGCCAGCTTCCCAGAAGACATGGGTTTCTGAAAGATGTACTTCAAGGGATCTATCCTTGATATGAGATATGTATTATATGCACATAAGTAGTGACTTAGCTTCTGAGCTATCCAGGTTAGAGCGCAACAATTGTGTTCCAACAGAGAGTATCATGCTTCATAAGGAGTGAACTTCTTGCTTAAGTAGCATATGGCCTGCTCTTTTCTTCCTGTTTCGTTATGTTGCCCCGGAACACAACCGAAGGCTCCATCTAACACTGCAAGGTAGAGTAGTAATAGTTTACCAGGATCTGGCAGGACTAAGACTGGTGGTGTGTACAAGTATTCCTTGATTTTGTCAAAAGCCTTTTGACAATCCTCGGTCCAACTGGTTGCGTCATCCTTCTTCAGCATTTTGAAAATCGGCTCACATATTACTGTGGACTGTGCTATGAAACGACTGATGTAGTTGAGACGTCCCAAGAAACTCATCACATCCTTCTTGATTTTTGGTGGTGGTTATTCCTGGATGGATTTAACCTTTGAAGGGTCCAACTCTATTCCTCGGTGAGTGACGATGAATCCCAACAATTTTCCGGCAGGAACCCCGAACGCACACTTTGCGGGATTTAACTTTAGATTGTACTTCCGTAGCCGGTCAAAGAATTTCCTCAAATCTGCTATGTGATCGGTATCCCTCTTGGATTTGATGATGACGTCGTCAACATATACCTCTATTTCTTTATGTATCATATCATGGAAGAACGTTGTCAGCCCTCATGTAGGTAGCCCCAGCATTCTTCAGACCAAACGACATCATTTTTTAGCAGTACACTCCCCATGGTGTGATGCAGTCTATTTTCTCTGCGTCTTCTTCGTGCATCCAAATCTGATGGTAACCCACGAAGAAATCTGCAAAGGACTGGATTTCATGCTTGGCGCAATTTTCGATCAGAATGTGTATGTTTGGTAGCGGGAAATCATCCTTAGGACTTTCTCTGTTTAGATCCCGATAATCAACACAGACTCTGACTTTCCCATCTTTTTTTGGAACTGGTACAATATTGGCCAACCAAGTTGGGTACTCAACTACTCTGAGGATCTTGGCTTTGATCTTCTTACTGACTTCCTCTTTGATTTTCAGGCTCATGTCTGACTTGAATTTTCTGAGTTTTTTCTTCACTGGCAAACACATTGGATTTGTAGGTAACTTGTGAGCCACTATGGATGTGCTCAACCCTGTCATATCGTCGTATGACCATGCAAAGATATCCTCATACTCTTTCAGTAACCGAGTGTATTCTTCTTTATCTAACAGAGACAAATGGATGCTTATGCGCGTTTCCTTGACGGTTTCAGAATCTCCCAAGTTGACTATCTCAGTCTCGTCCATGTTGTACTTGGGCTTGTTCTCAAAGTTCTCCACTTCTCTGAAAATTTCCTCAGGTATACATCCTCATCTTTTATTTCTTCTGAGTCACTATCCTTCTGTTGCATTATCTCATTACATGTCATAATCGTTGGTTCATCAAGGTAAGAAATAGTAATGCTTTGGGTCACCCGTTCCATCGAACATCTCTAACTTAGGAGGTTTGTAACCCTCCAGCAGTTCCACATCTGGCTGAATGCACAAATCCTCATAATTCAAATCTTCGATTCCTTTGCCTCCTTCAACACCCTGAACCTGGCTTGTGAGTTTCTTGAGCTTTTCTGCCATATTTTTAATGAGCAGGTTCTTTTCGGCGGATTCCAGTGTATATGAGATTAGCTGAACAAAGTGGGTTACAGTTTCCACATACATGGTGATGTTTTGGTGAATGCCAGGAGTTTGGATGTAGTGGTGATCATTTGTTGAATTTTGGGGATCGAGGGTAGGCTGGGGGTATTCTGAGGAGTGTGATAAGTGGTTTGTGGACATTGAGTCGGGAGATGCTGATGTTGAGGTGGTGTAGGTATGGGTAAAGTATTTTGAGGAGGGGTTGTATATTGGCGGGGTGCGGGAGGATTCTGTGGGCATTGGTTGGGTGTATTCTGAGGAGGTGACGGGTTTTGGGTATATGGATGGTTGATATCTGGGATGTTTAGTGTGAGGGAGAGGTTTGCCAAATTACGGACCTGCTCAAGTTCACCCTGTAGTTCAAGTATCTTCTGTTCAAGCCGCGAAACCAAGTCATTTGGTGCCGGAGTACTTTGACCATCAGAAGTTTCCACATTCTCAGCATGTGTGGGGTTGTCTTTTCTGATGACATTCATATCGTCCATCTAAGCTTTCCCTTTGCCTTTTGATGCACTTGGAGGAGGAGGAGGAGGTGGAGGGCCTCTGGATCTGGTGTGGTAAGCTGATGATGCCAGTATGTGTTAACCAACCTTAGGGGATGGGAGAATCAAAAAGAAAGAAAAAACAAAAGGTAACCAAGTTAGTGAGAGTTCTTGAAAAATGTTTGCAGTATTTAAACACATATTGCAGGAATGTAAATTCATGTCCTAATTTGGGAGCCTCGTGCCCAAGGTAGGCCTATTGACAAGTAGATTTGGAGAATTTTAATGCCAATAATTGCCTCATTTCATTAATGCGATAAATAAGATGAATCTAAAAAGACAATAAGGTAAGTAACTAATGGAACTTGGCCTTATTACATTCGAAAAGCAAAACGAATAAGCCTAATCTACTTGGTCCCAGAAGGACCATCTCCAGGCTTGGTTCTCTTGGCTCAATTGATTAGGTTCCCCAGGTCGCGTATGTTCAGCAGCAAGTATGCCCTGGCGAGATGTCCTCCTTCGATACCTTCAACATTCTGGCAGTCTATGACTTTTTTTCTCATCTTCCCTTCCAACTCCATCAGACCCTGCTCCAGATGTTCAAGCTTTTCATTTGATCTGGTAGCCATTTCCCTCCATTCATTGACTAATTCCATATCAGTCTAGTGTTGTTCCAGATGCTCTGCCTCGGACTCGTGAACCCTTTTGCACAGTCTGTTATACTTCACCTGTGCTTCGGCAACTTTATCTATGACTCTGTTTCCTCGGACGACCCCTGGCTCGATTATTCCTTCTTTGCAATACTCCAACCACAATGGGTAAAAGTACACATGCCCTGCGTGATATCGATCCGGCTCGATGGTGTCCCTTTCCATAATAATCTTCAAGTGCCACATATGTTGAGCTTTACATTTATATGGGATGTCGTCATCTTGGAAATCCGCCCTGTAGTGACTCATTTTGGAGACTCGTGGTACAATCTGTTTTCTATCGGCTTGTATCATGACCCTGATAGGAACATAGGGGTGTATACCCCTTAACCCGATCAACACCAAGTGTGGAGCGTCCCTAGATCGGATGATGAACTCATTGGTAGGGAACCACTAGAACATCCAATGAACCTGGTCCTAGTCAAGTAGTCAAAAAATTGCACCCATTTTGTGGAATTCTCCGATTGAGCAAACCTATCTAGGATAAAGGTCATTCTCTTGGGGTGATGAAAGGCTATGTGATCGTTCCACGGCCTTCGCGGAAACTCTTGGAGGTATTGACCTCTCTGGAAATGTTCTAGCAACCAAATTTGTAGTAGCAAATTACAACCCTCAAAGTGTTTGAACCCCTTCTGGCAGTGATCCAAGGCCCGATATATGTCTGCTATAATCATAGGGACAATAGTATATGTTTGTCCCTCGATTCCCCCCATTAAATCTTTGGTTACCATGGCCATTCTGGTGTGAACTCTGTCCTTTCTACTTGGAAACACTATCATACCCAAGAAGCAGACGATAAACATGAAAACCCTGTGGTGAATCCAACCCAAGGAACTGATAGAGAACTCGTCATGGAAGATACGGTAGGATTTGTTGTGACCGTATCATTCATAAAAGAAGTCAAAGGGTACATAGGAATTCTTTTGACACCAAGTCGTCATTCTTTTTAAAACCCATCATTTTCAGAAACCCTCTGGGAGTGCGATTTTTTGGCACCAATAAACCGGGACTGTCCCAAGGTAGTCCAGCGAATGCCCTTATTTCCTCCAAAAGAGGGGTCATTTCTACGTTGCCAAAACAAAATACGGCTCTTTCTCCGTCCCATAACATAGTAGCATCTTCAATCAACATGTTATTTGGTTGGATATCTAATAAGGAAGGCAGGTTTCCAAGGACTCTTTTCACATTGTTTTTATGACTTGACGAAAGGTCTTCCCACCAATCTAGCAACAATGGTGGTATGTCACGGACCATGCCGAACTTGGGGACTTCGTGCCTCATTTCTGCAAAACAAATAAGGTTAGAACCTTCCCCCCCCTCCAGATTCGACTATTTATACATTAATGATGAGCATATTGGCACTTATTTCTCCAAACTAACGCATAGATCGTGGTTGCATCCATTGGGATTATGGAAACCTTGGTGGACTTTGGACAAGGCTTTCCTTAAACGGTTATTATGTGGAAAACATATTAGCCCAGGCTAGGTTTGACCATGATGCATGTACAATTATAATCAGAGTAAGGTTTCTATAGAGTTCTAGACTGGTACCCTCAAGTGGACGACTTGAGGGGGAAAGGCATGGAACCATCGACTGCATCGCTGATCGACTAGTTTTACCGCAAATAAGCCTTTCCAAATTCAAATAGGGTGATATAAGAAAGGCGCAAACACTCATCAAGCATTACTATGGTATTAATTACGCACGAGTGGAATATGATGTTGAGCATGATTTATGCGACAGACAATAGCACGTTGTCAACTAATTGCACGATGAAAAATGATAAATGCGGTATTTAATAATTGTAAAGGCATTTAAGAAAGAAAACAAATAGACAAGCCAGTTTCCACAGTTAGGAAGGGGTATGCAAGTATTGACGAAATAATAAAGGCATTCTTAAAGACTAATTCACAAAAATCAGGTTTGTTATGGTAAGAGCCTAAAAATATCCTAGAGTCGACACGCTGTCGCGCCCCCTTTTTCTCGTGAAATCGAGTTTCAACATTTCTGGGACAACTCCTTCTTTTGGGATTGGGTAAGGGATTGGAAGAGTCGCCACCAAACGGATTAAGATGCGTTAGGGCACCTAGAGAAATTAACTCATAAACCAGTTTGCATCATCAGAGATCGGGAAAGGGCTCAATAAACCTGCAATACTTTGTAACTTTCCCAGATTGGGGTGTTACTCATAGCATTAGCGCACGGGCTATCATCTCCTTACTACCCAATTACTATATTTCAGTTATTACTGAAGCGTTCTAATAGCTTCTTGCTCGTTCCTTATGCGTGCACTACCCGCCCCTTACCTGTGGCCCTGGAGCTATTAGGACCTCTATTTAGGGTGATTCTAGACTGACCTATGTTGCTTAAAATGAGAAATCTAGGCGACAAACAAAATACAAATAAGACTTTCATGTAAGGAAACAAATAAAGGCTCACATTGACCTCCACACATAAGCAACAAATGCACGCAATTGAATCAACACACTTTGTTAATTTAAGAATCCTATAGGCAGGATATCTATATGAGCAGAAACTGAATGTAAAGTAGCAGTTTTATTAAAGCGATCATTGAGACCTATTTGTTTGCCTACTGATTTTATTAAGCATGAATCTGAGCACTTCTAGGCAGAAAATTATCACAATATTTAGGCACATAATCATTATCAACCCTTACAGATTTGCCTAAGTGATAGCCAGAATTGGTCGAACTCAGAACTGATTAACGGAACCCTATAGGCATGGTTTATACGAGTTTATTATAAACCTATAACATGGTTTCTAAGTGAACTACTGATTTTAACTCATAACGACAGGTTTTTATTCCTTTTAAGTCTTATAGGCATGCTTGCTAATTTCAGAATTGGTTTAAACCCCTATAGGCATGATTTCTAAGTTGAGACTGATCTTTTATTTCCTATAGGCATGATTTCTAATTACTGACTTGATTTGAACTCCTATAGACAGGATTTTTAAGTTTGAAAACTGATTTCACCCTATAATGATATCTATTAGTTTAAATCCTATAGGCATGATTTCTAGGGTTGAACTGATCTTTATTTCCTATAAGCATGGTATCTATTAATCATATGTAGGTAGAATTTCAAGCAGATTGCCAGAAAGGTTATTATTTCAAACAAACAGAATCCTATAAACATGGTCACTAATGCACGTTGAGTTACAAATATGTGTGGATCCTAGGAACATGATTTCAAACGCAGAATTAATGAAAAAGCCTATAAACAGGATCTCTAATATGTAAGTGAAAAAGTACAGAACTAAACAATCAAGAAATTCCTATAGGCAGGATCTTTAATCAAGTAATAGCAATCACATGACTTGATCAACATAATTAAACCTATAGGCAGGATTTCTACACCAAGTTTAAGAAAAATATAAGGAACCCCGCCTCCCCCCATATTTTACTAATTAACCCCAGATCTGTTATTACAGAGATTATTACAACCCAGAATATCAAAATAATTACATAATGATAACAATTACACTCTAGGGAGCCTTCATAGGCCCAATCTAAACCTGGGAACCAGGCCTTCCAACAGAACAAATTTGGAGTATAGTAATGATTCATCCATGTCACATTAAAAATTAGGCTTACAATGTGTCAAAGTTCCCAAGGGCCTCAAGGAACCAGGGCAATGCTCACACCGGAACCACATTCAGAAGGTAACTCATAAAAGATTGGAAAACCAGCCCCAATGTGTCAGAGTTCAATGGAGTCTCTAGGACCTTAGGCAGTGCTCACACTAGGGGTGGTTGAGAACCTAAATGAATAAAAGTACAGGTTTTTAAACCAGTATATATAGGAAAAGGGGCAAATTTCAAAATAGTTCAATCTCAGAAGAAAGAAAGTTCAGAACACAAAGTTGCAGTCAGAACTGCACCAAGAAGCAAACAAGGTTCATGTTCAGCACATAGTTCAAACAAGTTGTCATATGATTAAGCTAAGTATTCATGCTAGTATTTAAAATGGTCATGGCTAAAACACAAAAGCAATTAGTCTAATACATTTGAATTAAACAGACAGGACATATGAGTTAAGCAACAGACAAGTGATCACATGTTTACAGTACCTTGCAAGAAAACAGACTAAATATTAATCTTAGGAGAGGATTCATATTATTTGAAATAGCTTAATCTTAGGTTAACAGTATCATCAAATTGTCATAGAAAGGGCAGAATCATGCTAGGAATTGAAACAGGCTAGTCAAACAAAGCATAGAGAAAGGAGTTGCAAAGGTTAGGGTATACCAGTTGAGAAGAAAGCAAGTAAATGTGCAATAACAGTTAAATTCTAGAGTAATTTCGCCTTGTCTTTCAGCTGGCCAAATAATAACCACTTCGTACAGAAATCAGAACAAGAGAGAACAAAGAGAACTTAGGTTTTTGTGAGAATAACAGGATTCAAGTCTTTTCTAAAGGGAATGAGGAAGGGGTTTAAATAGTTTCAATGAGGTAGAAAAATAAGGTAATGAATCAGTCTTACACAAATAAGCCATGAGAAGAACTTCAGAATCAATTAGAGTCGGCTTCAATCAATTAACAGGACAAAATAACATAAAATCAGGCTAGTACCACTTAATTTAGGGAAAACATTATATGGAATCAATATGTAGGCAAATACCAGATCAAATAAGGTAAGGAAATAGGTCAAGAATCAATTAGAAGTCGGCTCCAATCCATTAACAGAACATGATAGTATAAAATTGGGCCAATACTATTCAAGTTAAGGAAAGTATTACACAGAGTCAATCAAATGGTCAAGATGCCGGATCAAAACAAGGTAGGGAGTAATGAGAACAGGTAAATCGAACCAAATAAGAAAGTACCAGTACTATACAAAAGGAAATACTGAAACCTTAGTAGAGATTTCAAAGTCTTTTTAGGAAAAATAAAAATTAGTCCATAATTAACGGCAAGAATCACAGAGACAGATAAACAGAAACATTAAAGGAAAATAATTAAATATTGAAAAACTCTAAATTTTAATATAAGTAAAATAGGCAGAAATATAAAGACATATAGATGAAACAATTAGGGTAAGTAAAATCAGTCAGAAATAATAGATACACAGAGATGAAACAACAGATTTGGTTCGTTCTTTGAAAATCAAAAACCCTAATTTTAGGGTAAATAAAATCAGTCAGAAACTATAAAACATAGAAATCGGGATACTGAAATATTAAAGAAAAATGCTAAAAATAAGAAATCGTTTCAGATAAGTAAAAGATTCAACCAAAAATAGCCAGATTCGTGAGTGGCAAGGTAAATAATAACATTAAAGCGAACCAGAATGAACCAAAAATCTGATCTGAACCAAAGATCCAAAACCCTAACTGGAAGATACGAAAAATATTCGTACTCACAGGTATTGACATGAACATAGACGGGAAGAATAGAAATATAAGAGATTCTGGACCAGATCTGGTTTGAGTCTCTTGAGATACACTTGCCTTTTGAGGCAAATAAGTCAAGTAACATCAAAGACATGTAGTAAGTAAGGAGGTAAGGCCAGACAAGGCAAGGAATCAGAGAATGATTCCATTTCTGGTAGGAGAAATGGTGATGGAGGGCTAGGGTTGGTGAAGGTTGAGGAGAGGAGAGGATTAGAGCACGGCAGGTGGGGGAAATGATTTAGGTTTTAGGGGTGTTTGGTTAATTAAAAAGGGGTGAGTGATTAAGGGCCGTTGATCTTCTAAGATCAACGACCATGATTAGAGTTCAGGTGGGCGGGTCTAATTTGGACGGGTATGGGTTTGGGTTAGGTCGGGCTGGTGTAGTGGGTATTGGGTAGGTCCGAAAATTAATTAGAAAAGGGCTATGTTTTAAATACCCACTTAAATTAATAAAATAATTTATAAATAATTAATAAATGATGAAAAATGTTATTTGTATATAAAAATGATTTAAGATAATTACTCAATATTATAAAAATATTAAAATTTACTTTCCATGTAAATAAAGTAATTATGCATGCATGAGCTATTATTGCAAAGTTATTGCAATTATAACCTAAAGATGTAAATATAATTATGCATAAATGATTAAAGCTTAATACAAATATAAATGATAAAAATTAAGTAATAAAATTATTATAAAATCATTTGTGATGCAAGTAGTAATTATTTAGATAATAAAATGCTGGAATAAATTAATTAAAAATCTTTTAAAATTACAGAAAATTATGAAAAAATACTAGTTGATGCTCATGCACTATTTTTGAAGGTATGTATTTTTTTGAAATATATGTGGAAAAAATTGGATATCAACACATAGTGATACATTCCCACTTCCACTCAGGAATCTCTATCTTCTAAAGCAAACCACCAGGTCTCTGATGCTCATACTTTACTTGTTGAGAATTTAGACACCGCGCTACATATGCTATTATATCCTTCTTCATACTCCTCCACCAATAATGCTGCCGCAAGGCCTGATACATCCTGGCGATGCCCGAATGAATGGAATACCAAGAACTGTGGGACTCCTCAAGAATCAACTCATGAGGTCCATCCATATTAGGCACACAAACACGACCCTGCATCCTCAAAACTCTGTCATCTCCAACAGTAACCTTCTTGGCACCACTGTGCCGCATTATGTACCTAAGGACCAACAAATGAGGGTCGTCATACTACCGATCTCTGATGCACTCAAACAAAGAAGACCGAGCGACTGTACAAGCTAAAACACGGCTGGGCTCTGAAATATCCAACCTCACAAACTGGTTGGATAAAGTTTGAACATCTGATGCAAGCGGCCTCTCACTGACTGGAATGAACGCAAGGCTGCACATACTCGCTGCCTTTCTACTCAAGGCGTTGGCCACCATATTGGCCTTCCTGGGGTGGTACAAAATAGAGATATCATAGTCTTTCAATATCTCCAACCACCTCCTCTGCCTCAAAGTGATATCCTTTTGCTTGAACAAATGTTGAAGGCTCCGATGATCCATGAAAACCTCACACGACACGCCGTAAAGATAGTGCCTCCAAATCTTCAGCGCATGAACAATGTCTGCCAACTCTAATTCATGGACATGGTAATTCTTCTCATGAAACTTCAACTTCCACGATGCATATGCAGTCACCCTACCCTCCTGCATCAATACTGCACCGAGTCGAATAGGGGACGCATCACAATATACCGTATAAGATCCTAAACCTGGGGGCAACACCAACACCGACGTTGTAGTCAAAGAAGTCCTGAGCTTCTGAAAGCTCGCTTCACACTCGTCTAACCATCTGAATGGGTAACCCTTCTGGGTCAACCGGGTCAAAGGGGATGCTATAGATGAAAACCCCTCCACAAATCAACGGTAATATCCTGCCAAACCCAAGAAACGCCTAATCTCCGTGGCTGAAGTGGGTCTAGGCCAGTTCTGAACTGCCTCAATCTTCTTAGGAAATACCTGAATGCCCTCTGCTGATACAACGTGCCCCAAGAAAGTGATTGAATCCAACCAAAACTCACACTTTGAAAAGTTAGCATACAATTGGCTGGCTCTTAGAGTCTGAAGTACAATCCTAAGATGCTGCTCATGCTCCTCTCGGCTGAGGGAGTAGATCAAGATATCATCAATAAACACAATCACAAAGGATTCCAAATAAGGCTTGAACACTCGGTTCATCAAATCCATGAATGATGTTGGGGCATTTGTCAACCCAAAGGACATCACTAAAAACTAATAATGCCCGTACCGAGTCCAAAAAGCTGTCTTAGGGACATCAGGTGCCCTAATCCTCAACTGATGGTAGCCAGATCTCAAATCAATCTTCGAAAACACCCTGGTACCCTGAAGCTGATCAAATAAGTCATCAATCCTCAACAATGGATACTTGTTCTTGATGGTGAATTTGTTCAACTGCGGATAGTCTATGCACATCCTTATCGATCTATCCTTATTATTCACGAACAACACAGGTACACCCAGGGCGAGACACTAGGTCTAATGAAGCCCTTATCAAGAAAATCCTCCAACTGCTCCTTAAATTCTTTCAACTCTGGCGGGGCCATACCGTATGGCAGAATAGAGATGGGCTGAGTGCCCAGAGCCAAATCAATACAGAAATCAATATCCTGTCGAGTGGCATCCTCGGCAGGTCCGCAGGTAACACCTCAGGAAACTCACGTACAACTAGTACATAATCCATGGAAGGAACCTCCGCACTAGAATCACGGACATAAGCCAAATAATCTAGACACCCCTTCTTGACCATATGCTGAGCCTTCACATAAGAGATAACCCTATTGGTAGAATGGCCAGAAGTCCCTCTCCACTTTAATTGATGCAACTGCGGCAATGCAAAGGTCACCGTCTTGGCGTGACAATCCAATATAGCATGATAAGGTGACAACCAATCCATACCCAAAACGACATCAAAATCGGCCATATCGAGAAGTAGAAGATCTACACTTGTCTCAATACTCCCAATGGTGCACACGAACGATAAACATGATCTAGACCAATAGCATCCCCCACAGGTGTGGACACATACACAAGGGCACTCAAAGAATCACGAGGAAAAACCAAATATGAAGCAAAATAGCATGACACATAGGAGTAAGTAGATCCCGGATCAATTAGACCTGAATCATCTCTACTGCAAACAGAAACAGTACCTGTAATAACAACATCAAATGACTCAGACTCAAGCCTCCCTGAAAATGCATAACATTGGGACTGGGCCCCTCCACTCTAAACCACGTCCCTGGGACGACCTCTAGTTGGCTGGCATTCACCTCTAACGCCCTGACCTCCACTTCTAACGGTCTGGCCTCTACCTCTGGCTGCCTTACCCTTATCTCTGGCTGGCTGAGAAGGTGGTGCAACAACTGGTGCCAGAAACATGGCACGAGAACCCTGATATTGTGGCGGGACGCCCTATAACCTCGGAAAGGTCCTCCTGATATGACCATAACAACCACACTCGAAACATCCATCCTGGTACTGTGGTTGCAAAAACTGAGACTGACCCGAACGGGCCGGATGACCACGGTAATAACTCTAAATAGGAGGTGCACTAATAGGAGCTGGTGGTGCACTGTAGACTGGCTGTCCAGAATGAGGCACATAAGGACCACGACTCCCTGAAGCACTGTGCGATGCCTGGGGTGCTGAATAAACGGCCTGGGAGGATGACCTCTACTAAATGTAACCCTGCCTCTAGATGAGGCACCGCTGAACCCACCGGAATGACGAGGTGTCTTGTCAGACCCCTGACCTCCCTGTGCAAGAACCATCTCGACTTGCCTGGCGACATTGGCAGCCGCCTGAAAAGAAATCTCATTCCAGTCTCCTTAGCCATCTGCAATCTGATAGGCTGAGCAAGTCCCTCAATAAACCCCCCCCCCCTCTCTCGGTAGGAAGTAGAATAAGAGCATGACAGATCAAATCCATAAAACGGGTCTCATACTGAGTAACAATCATACTGCCCTGGTGGAGGTGCTCGAACTAACGGCGATGCTCCTCTCTCATGTGATAGGGATAAACTTAACAGGAAGAGCTGAGAGAACCGGTGCCATGTAAGAGCAGGCGACCTAGCTGGTCTGGTCAACAAATAATCTCTCCACCATTTCTTGGCGGAACCTGACATCTGGAATGCAGCAAAATTGACCCCATTGGTCTCCACTATATCCATGTTCCGTAGCACCTCATGACAGCTGTCAAGATACTCCTGGGGATCCTCTGAAGATGCACCACTGAGGTGAATTGGAAAGATCTTGGTAAACTTGTTCAACCTCCATAAAGCCTCAGAATACATAGTTGACCCATCACCGGTCTGTTCCGCAACAATCGGCTGAACTACTCCGACTGGATGAGCTGGTGCAGTCTGATACTAGGGAGCCATCTGCTCCAGAGTGTGATTAGCACGAGTCTGTGCTCGTCCTCCAACCTGAGAGACGGATGGTGCCATGAGGAATGTGCCATTCTAGGCCATACTCTCCACAAGGTCCACCAAATGGACCAAACCATCCTGAAGCATTGGGGGGCAATGAACTCCTCCGGAACCTGAGCTGGCCCGGTAGGAATAGTCTGGGATGGAACCTCCTCGTAAAACTCTACCTGAGGCTCCACCGTGATGCCGCCTAACATTTCACTTATTAGGCAATCCAACGTTAGAGAATTAGTAAGCGTATCCATATTCATTTCAGTAAATAACATCAAATAAACTAAAACGGAATAAAGCCAGTGCATAATGATATAAAATCCTTAATATATATATACTACAACCCGGATCTGGAGTCATAAAATTCACGAACTTCTAGGATTTACTACAAGTAAAAGTCTGAAAGAAATACAACTGTTTGAACGAAAAAAATAGTAAAAAAAAGAAAGAAAGATGGGGACTTCAAGGTCTGCGAACACCAACAGATCTACCTTGAGTCTCTGATGAACCAGTCCGAGCTGCTACGGCTCTCGATCAGATGTGACCAATGCCAAAATCTGCACAAGAAGTGCAGAGCATAGTATGAGTACAACTGGCCCCATGTACTCTGTAAGTGCCGAGCCTAACCTTGACAAAGTAGTGACGAGGCTAAGGTGAGTCACTCACACTACAACCTGTACGCAATATATATAATAGAGGTAGAAAAAGAAATGCAGAATAGAATAAAGCAGTAAATTGCAAGCAATAACTACAACTCCAGGAAATAATCCAACAACATTTAGAATTTTCCAATCCTTAAGTGCAGAAGAGAATATCGTAAAGCTAACACAACTTAGGGAAACATAAACACATATGTTGTTGCAACGCGCAACCCGATCCTACCATACATCTCATTTTCCTCCCTTATTTTCTCATAATAACGTAAACAACAATGAATATATATAAAAGTATTGCGGCGTGCAACCCAAATCACAATATCACAATCATAGTTCACCTTTATACCACCACAACAATCCACCCTTATTACACCTGTTGCGGCGTGCAACCCTTTCCCATCGTACCGTATAGATTCACCCTTATTCCACCTCAATGTATCACCCTTATTTCACCTGCTGCGGGCTGCAACCCGATTCTACCATATCAATATCAAGTACTCAGTACGCACAGTAAATTCACAACTCAATCATACAAACCCCTCAAAATTCCTAAACACCAAACCGAAACAAATAGGAAACTTGTACACCATGAAATTTCATATAATAGTACTACACAACGAGACCAATTTGAATTTACAACTAAAAGGTACAGATAAACCAGCTTAAGCAAATAGTAGGAGATTATGAAACCATGGAAAGAACTATTATCATGACAAGGGGGAAACAATGACTAACAAGTAGCAATTAGGCATGGGAACACAATTAGAGCATGTAACAATTAAGACAGGGAAAGAGATAAAATAAGAAAAGCGGGAAAACAAGGAAAATAGATAATTTGGCGGCGCATAAGCACTCGTCATCTCACATGTACGCCTCTCACATGAAATTCACATAACAAATAGTCTGAGGGTTCCTCAGTCCCTCAAGTTAAGGTTAGACACAACACGTACCTCGCTCCAAAGACCACTCAATGCTCAATCACAACTTTTCCTCTAGAATTAGCCTCCAAGCCACTCGTATATATCCATAATTGACTCAATAACATCAATTATTGCTAAAGGAATCAATTACAATGGCATTAATTCAGATTTTCCAAAGTTTTTCCCAAAAAGTCAAAAATCGACCCCGGGCTCGCTTGGTCAAAACTCGAGGTTCGGACCAAAATCCCTTTACCCATTCACCCCCAGCCCGATTATGTAATTAATTTTGGAATCTGACCTCAATTTACCAAATTCCTAATTTCTACCCAAAAACTCTTAATTCCACCATGAAAACTCAAGATTTTAGGTTGAAAACTGGTGAAATGCAGTGATAGATTGAAAGGAAATAGGTTTGACTACAACGCCGCGTTGCATCACACTAACAGATTTTAATAATGCAGTTGGGCGAATATCCGTGGAAATTACATTCCCTCTCTTGGCCGGCAACGTAACTCTAGAGATGACATTCCGCATCATGGACCAGGCCACCACATACAATGCCATAGTAGGTCGACCATGGATACATCCCATAAGAGTCGTCCCCTCCAACTTATACCAAGTAATTAAATTCACAACCATATGGGAAATATTCTGTGTACGCAGAAAACAACGCACATCCCCGGAATGTTACCGCATAGACAGCACGGCCACCCAACAAAGAAAGGACAAAGAAAAAGAGGCATAACAATTAGCACGATCGAGGTCGGAGCACGATGAGACCGGGGATAACATAAAAGACCCTGACATTGTCGAAGCTGCAGGGTTGACCATAGAAGACCTTGACCCTGTATAATTAGACCCCAACGACCATAGCAAGAAGGCATATATCGATTGCAAACTTCAGGGACCGGTAAATTTAGTCAATTCTTATTAGTTAAGGCAGATTTGTTTGCTTTCAGCCATGCAGATATGTCGTGCATCTCAAAGGAAATCGCCGCACATAAATTAAAGACGCAATGCGTGAGGAGGTGGAAAAACTGTTAGAGAACGGTTCCATCAGGGAGTCTAAGTACCCCAAGTGTATCACCAACGTAGTAATAGTCAAAAAGAAAAATGGGAAATGGCGGATGTGCATGGACTTCATAGATATGAACAAAGCATGTCCGAAGGATTCATTCCTGTTACCTCATATCGACCAACTCATCGACGCAACCGCCGGGCATGAAATATTAAGTTTCTTGGATGCTTACTCGGGTTATAACCAGATCCTGATGGAAGAAGAAGATCAGGAAAAGACCACGTTCATCACCTAGTTATGCCATTTGGGCTAAAGAATGCGGGAGCTATGTATCAAATATTGATAACGAGGATGTTCAAAGACCAAGTCGGAAAACCTATGGAGGTATACATAGACGATATGCTGGTCAAATCCAAAAGGGGAGAGGATCATATCGATCATTTGAAAACAACTTTCGGCATACTAAGATGATATTGAGTAAAGCTGAACCCGGAGAAATGCGCGTTTGCGTTCCCTCAAGAAAATTCTTGTGTTTCTTGGTATTGAAACGGGGGATCGAGGTCACCCTTGACAGAATCAAAGATATCGAGGGGATACCATAACTCTTGACCACCAAAAAACACGTCCAGAGGTTGACTGGTCGCATCGCCTCCCTATCAAGGTTCATCTCGCGGTCGTCGGATATGTGCCATATATTATTTGGCATACTCAAGAAAGATAACGACATTGACTGGACTTCTGAGTACGTTTAGGCTCTACGACAACTAAAGGCATACCTGTCATCACCGCCCTTGCTTTCGAAACTCGAACCTGGGAGCAGCTCCTCATCTATCTAGTCGTATCCGAAGTAGAAGTAAGCGTAGTCCTGATCTGCGAAAACAATGGTACACAATCTCCCATCTATTACAACAGCAAAACACTCGTCGACACCGAGACGAGGTACCTACACTTCGAAAAATTGGCTCTAGCCTTGGTCGTAGCTTTACTAAAGCTTAGACCGTATTTCCTGTCACCCCATCTCGGTCGTCACAACCTTCCCTCTGAAGACCATTTTGCATAAACCTGAGCTATCGGGAAGGCTTTCCAAATGGGCCATCAAGCTAAGTGAGCACAATATCACATACCAGCCACGAACATCGATAAATTTGCAAGTTCTTGGTGACTTTAGTGCAAAAATAATGCCTGAAGTCGAAAGGGAAGTTGCCAAAATTCCATCCAAACACCAGACCTCTAGGTCCTATAAATCGATGGTGCATATAACGCATCTGGGATCCGGACTGGGACTCATACTCGAGGTCCCAACATGCAAAGTGATTCACCAGTCCATAAGGTGCCCCGATATGACTAACAATGAGACCGTGTATGAGGCTTAATTATAGGTTTAAGGCTAGCAGTCAAATATGGAGCGAAACGGTGAAAATGCGCTGTGATTCCCAGCTCGTTGTCAACCAAGTCAAAGGGACTTTCCAAATCAAGGAACAAAGATTGCAAAAATACCAGACCGAAATCTACGAAGTGCTGCCTGAGTTCGACGAATGTCAGCTCGATCATATCCCACGAGCATACAATGCCGAGGCAGATGGCCTCACTAAACTACCCGCAACTACCAAAAGCATCACGACTGGATAAAAAAACTTGGTCCATCTCCTCAACTTATCACTAGACCAAATCGAAGTAAGAACCATAAACTTAACTTAGGACTGGCGCAATCATATTGTCGCATACTTGCAGTACGACACACTCCCCGGCAACAGAAAAGAGGCCAAGAAACTAAGAATGCAAGTAGCTAGGTATAATATCCTCCATTGCGATCTGTACAAGAGAACCTACGACGGTCCTCTGGCTAAGTGCTTGGGCCCGAACCAAACTCGGTGCCTCCTTGAGGAAGTCCACAAAGGCCATTGCGGGGCTCACTCTAGCACCGGGCACTGGTCAGATGCCTCATACGGGCAGGATATTACTGGCCCACCATGAAAAAGGATGTCGCAGGCTTCGTAAGGAGATGCGAATAGTGCCAAAAGTACTCCCCAATAATTCATCAAGCAGGAAAACATCTCCACTCAGTCAGATTCCCTTGGCCGTTAATCAAATCAGGAATGGACATCGTGGGCCCCCTCCCAGCAGGGCGAGGTAATGTACGATTGCTTTTGATTTTGACTGTCTATTTCTCTAAGCGGGTGGAAGTAGGAGCATTCTCCCAAATGCAGGAACATGAGGTAATCACCTTTATATGTAGAAACATCATCTGTCGGTTCGGCCTTCCCAAAGAAATCAGTTGTGACAACGGACCCCAGTTCACAAAAAAGAAAACCATCGAATTCTTCAAGAAATGGAATATCAAGAGGATACTCTCGACCCTATATCACCCCCTGGGTAATGGGAAAGAAGAGTGTTCCAATAAGTCAATACTAAACATCATGAAGAAGAAGCTTGAAGACGCCAAGGGACTGTGGCTAGAACTACTACCAGAAGTATTATGGGCCTACCAAACAACTCCAAAAACTAGCACATGAGAGATGCCCTACTCTTTGGTCTACGGGACCGAGGCAGTAATACCAGTCCAGGTCAAAGAACCCAGCCTATGATACTCCCATGAAAGCGAAACGATCAACGACGAAATGAGAAGGCAAGATCTCGACGAGATAGCCGGACGAAGAGACATGGCCTATATAAGAATGGTCACCCATAAACAACAAGCAGAGTGCCATTAAAATAGGAAAGCAAAGGTCCAGGCGCTTAAAGTCGGGGACTACATACTGAAAGCCAAAACTCTAGCGAGCAAAGATCCCGAGAAGGAAATCAGAGAATGAACTAGGACGGTCCGTACAAAATCATAGCAAAAGCAAATAAGGGCTCATTACAACTAGAGACAATTGAAGGAAAGATACTACCAAACAACTAGAATATCATTCACGTCAAATACTTCAACTTTTGAGAGAAAAACGCCCTCAAGTCATACTTTTTTTCCCGCACTTGAGTTTTGGCCTATTTGGGTTTTCTCAAGGAGGTTTTTAATGAGATGGCGGAGGGAACGCTTTGAGTCAAAGTAGGTAAAGGTAGGGTCATGATTACTATTTCATTGCTCGACCTCTCAACACTCTCCATGTCAACTAATGAATGGACTAGATAGACTGGGGATGGAACGACAGCCAACGCCAAAAATGTTTAAATTTCTCCAAGTATATAACCAAAGAAATAAGAAATTTATGCTTATCATCACACCTCTTCCGTGTTAAGGTTACGCTCAACCCCGTTTGAGCAAACAGCTATAGGCCCTTGTCGCAATTTAATTAAAGGTTATGTTCAGCCCCGCTCAAACAAACACCTATCGGCCCTTGGTCGTAGTTTAATTAAAGGTTATGTTCGACTTTGCTCGAACAAACACCTATCGGCCCTTGGCTGCAATTCAATTAAAGGTTATGTTCGACCTTTCTCTAACAAACACCTATCGACCCTCTGTCACGCTTTAATAAAAGTTTATGCTCGACCCCGCTCGAAACAAACACCTACTGGCCCTCAGCCGCAATCTAAGGAAAGGTTGCGTTCGACCCCGTTTGAGCTAACATATGTTGGCCCTCGCCACGCTTTAATTAAAGTTTATGTTCGACCCCACTCAAACAAACATCTGCCGGCCCTCGGCCACGATTTGACTAAAGGTTACGATCGATTATGATCAAACACACACCTATCGTCCCTCGCCCATATCTTAACATAAAAAATAGAAGCAAAAAACATACAAGTATAGAAAGTAAACCACAGGAAGGGAAGAACATGTAGAGAACAACTTTTATATTTCATACTTAAATATTTTATAAAGGCCCATGAAGTCTCCGACAAAACTACACAAAGAATTACAAGTCAAAAATAAAAACTACTAATCACCACCGTCATGATCTTCAGTACCTTCGCCACCTTGGCCACCGATGCCCTCGCCATCTTGATCTCTCCCACCATCGACGCCTTTGCCCTCAAGATAAATGATATCGTACCAAGCGTCCTCTTCAATCCGGTCTATGCCCTCATCATCCCCCGCACCAGACTTAGGTGTAGTGGGATCATACCTGCAAGTGACTCGAGCTTCACGAGCCTTAACGCGAAAACCTTCAAGAGAAACCTCTGCAACAGACCCTGCCTCATACAAATCTGGGAAGACATTCAACTGAGATTTGGCGTGAATCCATTCCTCATATAAATCCCGAGGAACATTAAGAAAATGTAAAGTAGGAGAAGAAGATGGTTGTGCAAGCAGTTGGGCCTTCTTAGCTTCCAAAACGGCCACCCGATCATGAAGGATGGAGTTATCCTTCCCTATATCTCCTCTGCTCTCCTCTAGTCGATCTTCCTTAGCTTTTACCATGGATTGGTCATTCTCCCGCTCAGCCCGGAGGGCCCTATTCACCAACTCAAGCATCTTCGACTTCCTCTGAGCGTCCAAAAATGGGAAGATTCTGCCTTCTCAAGCTCACTCTGCTTCTCAACGACTTCACTATTAAGGGCCTCCAGCTGAAGCCAACATTCTTCCAACAGCCCATACAACTCGACTACTTGTGCTTGAAGGTTACTACATTGGGCCTCCACGCCCCTGCTGACCTTAAGCTCCACTTCTCTACTCCTCAACGTCACCTCAGGGACGCTACACTTCTCAATGGCTTTCACCATCTCATCGTCCTTCTCTTTCAACTCATCATGAAGGGCCTGCATATCGCCGCCTTCACGAAATTACCTGCGAAACTCTCAGTACTTGTCGCGACACTCGAATTACTTGTTCTTCAACCTTACAAATATTTCTCTACGCCTCTCCTCCCTCGGGGTGCTCTCAATTTCCAAAATCACCGTCTGCTATCACAAAAAGAAAAGAAGTAAGTCAGAAACGAAAACACCCTGAGACACAAAGACAAAAAAGAGGATAAGGACAAAACACCAAATGCTCACTCTAAGAGCAAGACCGGAAATACTCTTCGACAAAGAACCGCCATCTAACTCTTTGAGGGTCCTTCCTTTATCTCAGAACAAAGAGGCCCGAGGGCAGGGACTACGTCCTCGGTGTTCTTTCAGCAAGTCACGATCCATAGGGATCGAATTGGTCCTTGTAGACCCCTCCAATCTTATCTCAAGTCGGGTAAACCATTCCTCCATCATCTTCAGGTCGTTCGCATCAACGTCCGAACTTGACTGATCGCCCTCCTCAGCAAAGCCTTTGTCTCTCTCATTGGCCAGCAAGGAATTATTAGCAGCTGGTAGGGAAGTTGATGCCTCATCTCACCTCGAAGTATCAAGAACGTCAGCGCCCGGTCCTTCTGCCTTCGTCACCAAAGAATGAAGGGTCATATCGACGTTGGCTTGCCTACCTCAGAATCTCGAACCCCAGCTTGATGTCATCTCCGATGAGAATGGTCATCGTCTTGCGCAGCAAAAAATACCCTCCATTAAGTCAACGACCCGGGCGACCCTGTCGCCAGCATCTGCAAACCTCCTCTTATGAGGCACTAAATCCCCATCACCATGCAAAGTCTCCCCGTCCTCATCGATAAGACGGAATAACTAAGGAGTCGAGGTTTTTGCGACTGAAGTCTCTGCGGCCGAAGGAGGGACATATTCAGAAGCAACCCCTATCGAAGAAGGGATCGGGGCACGAATAGAATCAGCCGCAGTCGAAGAAGGGGCGGGAGTTGAGGACGTAGTGGCTTTCCTCTCTCCGAACGCATGTGTGGGAGCTTTCGACCTCCTCGAAGATTCCTGGCCGAGGCTAGGAAAAACATAGGGAAAAGGGAAGGTAAGCAAAATTAAACCAAAAGAAAAAAGAACTAAGTCAACAATAATAAAGGGTTTTTACCAGTCGAGGGGAGAGCATGCCCAAACTTTTTGAAGAAACTGGACCAATTATTGATCCCTACATTTGAGGGAAGAGCCAGCCAACCTAGTCAAAGATGTCTTCGACCAAAAGGAAGAGGAAAGTTCTTGGGTGCAAAAGAAAAAGACAAGAAGTCAAAGCCCACGACGAATCACGAAAAAAAATCGATACCTAAATGCGAGGAAATTAGGTTCTTATGAATAAAATTCCATTGTACACCACGTCCTCGATTCTAACGAAGAAGAAGTTGAACCAGAATTGGTGGTTAGCTTTATCATCCATCTTTACCACCAAGCACTTGCCTCCTCGGTAGTGAAGGTTCAACATCGTCCCCTATAAAAGCTGAAGCGCGAACATATGTATTAAATGCCGAAGAGTCAGTTCGACCTCGGCTAACTCGACAAATTTAGTGAGCATCTGTATTAGCTTATAAACATATGACGCAACGGGCAAATGCCGTAATAGCAACCAAATTTCTCCGCTAATAGAAGGAGAGGGAGAGTGTAACCGACTTGGAAGGGATAAGCGTAGAGGGCGCAGTACCCAGGATGGTGGACCTGCACCGTATCCCACCCAAGCGGGATAAATTTGACGTGATCGGGAAGGCTGAAGTTGGCCTTAAGCTCTTCCAATTCCTTCGCCGACATCACCGATCGAAAGGCTCCAGGGTCAGCATAAGGGGATTTGGAGAAATATGATGTAGTATCAGGGTTACAAGGAATTATCTCCTCCACCAACGAGAAGTTTTCGTCCTCCGCAATGAAGGGAACATTTTTCTCGTGGGAGGGAGGGGGGAAACACCATCACCAAAGGGATTGCATCACTTCCCTCACTAGACTTAGAAGGCATGTTAGATATGTTTTGAAAAAAGAAAGAGAAGTATCGAGCGATGAAGAACTGTGATAAATACAAACCACTGGAATAGAGAGGAGAGGTTTAAAGTATCAAGAGAGTAATATAGGGTTTCAAAAAACAGAAGACTTAAAACTTTAAAATCGCACCCAAGTACCTCTATTTATAAAGATATTGGCACCGGAACCGAAAATGGTTCATCATTACTAGCACCGAACTGAAGCGGCAAAATCAATCAGGGGTCGCACGCGAGACGAAGAAATACATCGGGAATATGCATTATAATGATGCATGACGTCATCCTAATTCGTGGACAGCATAGCTCTAACGAATCGATCGATAAAGTTGAAGCGTTTGAAATGAGTGGCCCGCGTAGGGCCACGTTTCCAGTTCGCCGCAATCACCATGACCTGCACAATTCGCTCAATTGTTTCGACCATAATGAACAAAATCCACTCATCGATCATGCCTGAAGTCGGCCTCGATAAGCGGAAGGGCTAACTATATAGGTCAAAATTTATCTTTAGAATATTTGAGCCAAGATATTATTAAGGGAAGAGTTCCCAAGTCGTCGTTAGTCTAAATGGGCCAAGAAGAAGTAAAGTTTGCGGTCGAAGAGTTGACGACAGTCGTAGTCTAGGTGTCAACAAGGGTCGAGGTCGAGGTCGAGCACCGTTGACAGAGCTGTAACAGCTAGTTTCAAGATAGGATATTAAAGAGAATATTCTAGTGGTTATTCTCTGCACTTGTACTACTAGTGTTTATTAGGAACATATCCCATATAAATAGGAAAAAAGTCAATGATAGGGGGCATGTGAAACTCATTTGTAAAAGCACACACTTTGACTTTGAGAAAGAATATCAGATTTCATTTGCTAAGATACAAACTTTACCTTTTACAAAGATTCTCGTTTATACTTTTCCACCCGATCCGAGGATAATTTGAATATTCAAGGGATTATCTAGCACTCTTCTTTGTCAGAAAGAAGATCCACTCATTCCATCCTTTATTGGGTGAATCATTTCTCCTATCTACTTAAATGCAGTTTATTGTTGTTCATTCTCATTGAATTCTACATTATTGCTCCTAATATTTAGAGCATTTATTATATGTTATTGTCACTACCCGACCAGATCCACACGATATTTATTGCTTCTTTAAAAACCCTATCAAAGGATATTATTATTAGCTAAGATTAACCCTTATTTGCATAAATTTAATTATATGAACCAAGATCTATATTTTTTGGCCAAATAATTTGGTACCCTATGTGGGGATTTCTTACTTAAATATTTAGATTCCTCTAGATCTACGACTAACACAGGTCACTAACATAAAAAAATCCAAGATCTATTTTTTTTTTGTATGCAAAACCCTACATGGCAGGTAATCGAAAAGAAAGGACGAGAATAACAAGTGACTTCCCAAACAACCTCATGAATGTCATTAACGAAATCCGTGAAACAGCAGGTGGGGAAACGACGCCCAATGCGTCCCCTAGGCGAGATGGGTCACCCCCTCACATTGCAGCATAACAAAACCCTGTGATAAAGGAGCCTCCATGTCTATAGAGGAAGGGACGTGCCCAACTGTGAAAATCCTCCTCGAGGTGTGGCTAACTAACACGCTAACAAGTATCCTCAACAAACCCGCTCCAGACATGACTGCAGAAACCGCAAGGACTTGCACGTTACAATAAACAAACGAGCATTGCAACCAACCCGTCTTTCTGACGATAAATATAACTTACGATGTTACTGATAGTGCAGGTGATAACTCCCTTGCTGTCATTCTAAAAATAATGGAAGAAATGGAGAATGAAAATAAGGCACTTCAAGAACAGATGAAAGAACACCAAGAATGAGTTGGTAAGATACCATGCGCTCCTAAGCTGCTACCAAAAATGGACGACGGTAGGTTCATAGAGCAGCCGTACAACGATGATGCATCCCTACATGCCATACCAAAAACCTTTAAAATGCCACCCTACCTCAGGGTATACGATGGAACGACCGATCCAGAAGATCATGTGACTCACTACGTCATCGCCGTGAAAGGCAACGACCTCACCAAGGAACACATTTCCTCCATTCTACTAAAGAAGTTTGGCAAAACCCTCCCTCACAGGAAGGGCATTAGCATGGTATTCGCAGCTACCTGCTCGCTCCAAGGAAACATCTGAAGAAATTGCCGATAAGTTCGTAACCTTCCATGCCGGAGCCAAGAAGGCCGAGGCAAGAGTAAACGACATATTTGCTATCAGGAAATCCTTGTGTGAGAGACTAAGGGACTTCCTCGCCCGATTCAACTGAGTAAGGATGACTCTGCCAAACGTATCCAAAGGAATAGAAATCACAACCTTTCAGAATGGGCTGAGCAGAGATGGTTCAAGAGCAACTAGAAAACTATTGAGCCGATTGAGAAAAAATCCACAATGTTTATCGTGCTGAGGTCTAAGAAGATGAGTACGACATCAACGGACCGACTCACCAACTAACCTCGGTACAAGCTGAATCTAGAAAATATCAAAGAGATAACACCAGAAGAGATCATCCAACTTCGCGACCTAACAGGGAATGAAATCAACCATATATCAGGACGGCCGCTACACCCTTCCTTCTCTATGAAGAAGCCCGCCCAGGCCAAAGACGGGAAGTCATCGGAACGAAAGAGGTATGCTTCCCTTATTATCTACTCACAATTTTTTGTGTCACCTACAGAGATCATCTACGCCCTGGAGAAACTCGAACCGAAAGTAAAGTGGCCGCCAAAGATGAGATCAGACCCGAACACTAGGAAATCCGATGCCCTCTGTGAGTTCCACCAGGAATGCGAGCACAAAACCGAAGATTGAATTGCCCTCATCCAGGAAGTCATAAATATGTTACTGAAAGGGCACCTCAAAGAACTATTAAGCGATAAGGGGAGGAATAAATTCGCTAGAGGAGGTGAACCTCATGGTCTTCCAAATCTACCATCACTAGTGCATACCATCAACATGATCACCGATGGCAGTGACGATGACTCTGTCAACGACGTGAAGTTCACCCCACTCAAAAACTCAAACGGTCGATCACCTGCGAACGGTACAACGGACTCGAAGAGAATATCATCTTCGACGCGTCAGATGCTGGCGATTTGACTTTTCCTCATAATGATGCCCTTGTTATTACTTTACGCACTTTAGATACCGATGTCAAATGCATCATGGTGGACGATGGAAGCGGTGCGTGCATTATCCATTCTCGAGTACTTACCCAAATAAGGCTCAAAGATAAGATAGTGTCGTGTGCATCACACTAACAGATTTTAACAATGTAGTTGAGCAAATATCCGAGGAAATTACACTCCCCCTCTAGCCGGATCCACACGATATTTATTGCTTCTTTAAAAACCCCATCTAAGAATATTATTGTTAACTAAGATTAACTTTTATTTGCATAAATTTAATTATTTGAACTAAGATTTATATGTTTTGGTCAACTACATGCCATGAGAGTTTCAACTTGACACCAATTTATACACGTGACTATAAAATAGACTGCTCTAGTCCTATTTATACACGTGCAGGGAAATATATTTTGTAAATCGAGATCAACTTTTACAAAATACATGTACTACATTACATATATGCTATCCACTAACATATCCAAGGTCAGGATCCACTCACCGTAGTACAAGACTATGGTTTCTATAATCAAATTTAAGTTGATTTCTCCCATACTTATGTTGAGTACTTTTACATTTTTCAAAATAATTGTTTACCTAGAAAATGGTAATAACAATTATATTTGAATTTGTGATTCTAAAAATACGTGATCTATTTTAATACCAGTTATTTAGGCAATAAATGCTAAGTGAGAAGTAAGAAAACGGGATAAGGGTGAAGGATGATGAGATTGTGAAAATCGAGCAGCTGGGAAACGGGGTCTCGAGCTTAGTCGAAATAGGCCTCGAGGTCGAGCTTGAGAGCCTGATAAGGGGAAGTCACAAATAATACAACAGTATCGAAGGCCTCGAAGATGGCCTCTTTATGATCATGTAACAACCCGATCGGTCGTTTTGAGAATTTAAGCTCTGTTCGGTGGCATAAGGTCTGGAACAACTTCGCATTGTGTACATCGACCTGCGTGCATGATTGGATTAGTTTACCGGATGATTCAGAGTCGAATTGGAAGAATGACTATTGTTTTGAAAGCTTAAACAATGAAGTTTTGACCGGAATTTGACTTTTATGTAAATGGCTCCGGAATGAGTTATGGATGATGTCAGCAGCTTCGTATGGTAATTTTGGGCTGAGGAGCGTGTCCGGAATGTGTTTTCGAGGTCTGTGGTAGATTTAGGCTTGAATTGGCAAAAGTTAGATTTTCGGTGATTTCGGTCGATAGGTGAAATTTTGATATCAAACCCGGAATGGAATTCCGGAAGTGTCAGTAGGTTCGTAGTGTCATTTTCCACCTCTGTGTCAAATTTGAGGTCATTCAGACTAGTTTTGACATGTTTCGGCATCGTTTGTACATTTGGAAAGAATGCTTAGTTCTTAGGCCTGAATTCATGTCTAATCCTCGTTTTTGGTGTTATATTATGTGGTTTGAAGGCTAGACTAGGTTCGAATGAGGTTATGGGACTAGTTGGTGGTTTTGGTTGAGGTCCCGGGGGCCCTGCGTGTGTTTCGGATGCTCAACGGGAAGGATTTTGGACTTAAGCTATTGCTGGTGTGAAACCTTCTGGTTTTTTCGCACCTGTGGATAGGGGACCGTAGGTGCGAGTCCGCAGAAGTGGAGGAATGATCGCAGATGCGAAAGGGGCTAGGCTGGAGAAGGACCGCAACTGCGGAGAATGGGCCGCAACTGCGGAGTTGCAGGTGCGGTAGGTGAGTCGCATGTGCGGATTTTGGATCCTTAACTGATTGTGCGCAGGTGCGCACCTGGGATTTCATGTGCGGGTCCACAGGTGCGGTAAATTAGCCGCAACTGCGGTCATCGCTGGGCAGAGAGTTTATATTCGAGGGTTTGTTCATTTTCACTCCATTTTTTATTTTGAGTTCGGGAGAAGGCGATTCTTTGATGGGTTTTCAGAGGAATCTTGTGGGTAACGATTTCTTACTTGAATTTGATTTTATTGCATTAATCTATTTTGGTTTTCCTCATTTAATCAAGGAATTTGAGAGTAAAAGTTTGGAAATGGGAGAAAAGTTCCCCAATTGAAAATCCGAGATTTGAGTGAGATTTTGACGTCAGATTTTGATGATTCTTGTTCGAGTGTTCTCATAAATGAGCGGGTGTTCATAATTTGTAAATTTTACCCTATTTCGAGACATGGGCCCGGGGTACTTTATGGGCGATTTTCTTAATTTCGCGTCTTAGCTTCGAATTTATTAGTTAAACTAGTTGCGTGTAGTATTATTTATACAATGCTATTGATTTTATTAGATTTGGTCCATTTAGAGTCGGATACTCGTGGCAAGAACGTGGTTTCAAGTTTGATTTGAGCAGTTGAGGTAAGTATCTTGCCTAACCTTGTGTGGGGGAATTACCCCTTAGGATTTGAGTCTTCTATGTTTATTTTTAGTCTGTGTACGCGAGGTGACGAGTGTGTGCTCGGACTTATTTGTAGAAGGATGACCTTTTAGGGTTATTAAGTCCTTATATTCACCTTGTATGAAGTTGATCTCGATACGCTTGATTTCTTATCTGCTAGTTTTACCTCTACATACTTTGATTCGAACTAATTGCTTTAGGATCCACCCTTACTGTCTACTTGACTCTGATTTGACTTAACCAAAGGTTTTTACCTCTCTATCAACATACTATATTTTCATAAACTAACTATAATTAATTAAATTGTTGAATATCCCTCACAATTTTCTCAACCTCATAAGTGGTTTAGATAACTTATATCTTAGTCGACTTGTCCTTACTTGAAATTATTTGACTTGTGTTGTCTTCTTATCGTTGACTTGAATTTGTGGATTTGTTGCGTGTCTTGTTTTTCCCTGGTCAAGTTGTTCCCTTTACACTTAGTATTCTGTACCGTGATTATTCCTTGTGAACGATGTTCTACTGTTTCTTTGTGAATTGATGTTCTTGTATTGATTTATTCGTCGTATCTTGTGTCATTGTCATGGTTGCTTTGTGTTTGATGTGGTGATGTATGAGTTTTCTGCCATACTATAATTGTTGTCTTTGGTTGTTGCACTGAATATTTAAATTGGGTACTACGGACGTATTCTGGGAGATCCCCCATGTACTGCATAATTAAATTGGGGACTACAGACGTATTCTGGGAGATCCCCCTGTACTGCATATTTAAATTGGGGACTATAGACGTATTCTGGGAGATCCCTCATGTACTGCATATTTACTTTGGGACTACGGACGTATTCTGGAAGATCCCTCAGCACTGCATATTTACTTTGGGACTACTGACGTATTCCGGGAGATCCCCCAGCACTGCATATTATTTTGGGACTACGAACGTATTCCGGAAGATCCTCAGTATTGTGTGATAAATTCGGAACTAGGGGACGGGATCCCAGTAGGCTTTATCAAAGGAATTATGTTTGAAAGGCAATTATTTGGAAAGTCCAATTTGAAAAACAATTACCTTGAATAAAACTATGTTTGAAGGACATTCTTTTGGAAAAAGAATATTTGAAAAATGTTCATGTTCAATAAAACTATGTTGAAGGATATCCCTTTGAAAAAGAATATTTGAAAATGCTTATGTTAAATAAAACTATATTGAAGGATATCCCTTTGGAAAAGAATATTTGAAAAATATTTATATTGAAGAAAACTACGTTTAAAGGACACTTTCTTTGGAAAAATATAACTGAAAATCTTTTATCTTGAAGAAAACTATGTCTGAGAGACATCTCTTGGGACAATTAAATTTCAAAAGATTTTCCCTTTAAAAAAAAGGATATTACCTTAAAGCTTTCAATATAAAACTTGCGGGTGAAAGTTACCCTCGAAGATTTTGACCATTTTAATGGTATTTGTGGCTAAGGCCTGGTGTGGAGACTAATGTTGTGTTGAGTTACTACTTGTCCTTATTGTGTTGTGATTTCCGGACTTGGATTGTATTCCCATCCATCCATTTTGTGTATGATTATGATGTTCCGTCGTTAATTGCTGTATTTCCTTCCGCATTGTAGTTGTTATGTTGTTAACTATATTGGGTAGTCATTAGATAGGTGTCATGCCCTATCATTCCTACATTTATGCTTGTTAATTTATTAGACCAGTGGGTGTCTTGACTAGACCTCGTCACTACTTCACTGAGGTTAGTCTTGATACTTACTGGGCATCGTTGTGGTGTGCTTATTCTACACTTCTGCATATTTTTTTGCAGATCCAGGTATCGATCGTTAGTAGCTGTGCGGGTTCTTGCTGGGGAGACTCAAGGTAAACCTGTCGTTGCGTTCGCAGACTTCGGAGTCACCTTCCTATTCTGTATTTACATTGTTTACCTTACTTTCGAACAATTGTATTTAGAAGTTGTAGTAAGCTTTATAGAGCTTATGTCTTGTACTACCGAGTTTTGAGAATATGCATTGTATAAAGTAATTCTTTATTTCAGAAAAAATATTTGATTTTTTTTGTTTATTTTTCTTGCTATTCTATGAGTATTAAGCTTACCTAGTCCTTAAAACTAGGTGCCATCACGATACCCAACGGAGGAAAATTTGGTTCGTGATAGATCAATAATGAGTAATAAATGAAGAACAATTAATGAACACAATAAATGAAAGGCAATAGATCAATAAAACAATTATAGAGAATGTTCTTATTCTTGTATATTGAATATCATCCGTCTTACAAAGTGAAGAGGATCCCCTTTATATATGAAAGGGAATTCCAACATAGTACATGTGTAATTATTACAAAAGAGAGATGGCTGGTACAACCATTTAATGCCACGGTACGGGTTTGTACTATTTTGCGTACTTGGTCAGCTTTAACCACGTGCCTTTTGGGAATTTTCCGTCTTTCCATGATGGTCTTCGATCTACACTGCTTCGGGGTCGAGAACCCTCGATATGCCCATTCAATGTCAAAACTTGAACCTTCGAGCCTTCTGAGTGTCGTAATGATCGTAAAATCAAGTTCTCCGATTTTAGCCGTATACAATAACAATTTGGTATTGGGTACCTACTACCTCGATAAATCAGAACTCAAGCCACCTAGGGCCCATTAATGGAGAAATTTTCCCTACCCGAAACTTCTCCATTCTCATAATTCGAACCCGAGGATCTGGTTAAAAAATGGAGGGATCTCTATTAAGATTTTTCCTTGAATTTTTAACCTATTAGGATTCTCTTTCTTGAGGGAAGGGAAAAGACTCCTAAAAGAAATACATCTCCCTCATAAGCCTTATCCTTTCTTTTTGGAAGAGAAGTTTTGTACTTCTATAAATTGATGTTGTATTCTCACAACAATAACTACAACCTCCACAATGTATTCTTTACGAGAATCATGTGTAGGGGAGATTATTATTTAAAAAATTTTATTTATTATAATATATTAGTGATAGATCATATGTAAGTCGATTATCCAAATCATAAGAAATTATTATGCCTAATTTAGTACATTTTTCTTTTAAATAAGTATTAGATAAATCGTATTCTGTGTAAATTCCTCGTTATATTATCTATGAAGAGAACAAAAGAAAACTCATCCTAAGCATAATATACTACTCCATCTATTCAGTTAATAAGGCTCACCCTTATACGGTAGTGTAAAAGTGGCTTTCGATTTATGTGGGACCAAGTATTTTCACGCTTGTATAGTACTCCTCCCGTGTCAGTTTATGTGAAAGTGTTGAATTTTGAAAGTCAAACAAATTCTTTTTTTAATCACAATTTTTTTGCGAATTTAAATATTTTAAATTATTAATTATTATAAGTACATGAGTGGCTTAATAAACTAAAGGCCTAAAGCAAAACTTCAATGAGAGGCCTAACATTGACGATTTTTCAACTTATACCTATGTTTAATCATGGCAAGCAGCAGTGATGAAGATTATGAGAAAAAGGTGAATCAAGTTTTCTAAAAAAAAGGGGAGAATAATTAGGATTTTGCGTGAATTTCTAACCAACTAAGGCTCTTTCTTGAAGGAAGGGAAAAAGATTCCTAAAAGGAATAAATCTCCTTCATATGTTTTATCCTTTTCTTGGAGGGTATGTTTTGTACTTCTATAAATTGACTCTTCTTCCTCACAACAATAACTACAACCTCCACAATGTAGTCTTTACGAGAATCATATTTAAAGAAGATTATTCTCTCAAAAAAATCTCTTTTATATTAGTGATAGATAATATATAGATCGATTAACCAAACTCTAATAAATTATTATGTCTAGTTTCGTATATTTTTCTTTTATATTCTAATTTATCGGCTATCAAGTTTTGGATTTTTAGCTTCTGCATCTATTTTATTTTTTTGATCCCAGCAAGTAGTATCAGAGTCAATAGTTAAACGAGGTTGAAGATACGTTCAAAGCAGGATCAGATCAAGATGCAACTAATTTGACGATCATGTAGACTTTTGTTTAAAAAATTTGTCCATAATACTATATCTGTGGAGACAAACTTGAGGAAGAGATTCAAGGACAAATTAGGGCTACTATCACTTTTAGCCCGCGCCAGAAACTATTTACATTTGGTAGTCGAAAAACTGTATAAAATTTATATAATTTTTGTTATAACATACAAAATGCATATATATACAAACAATATTTTTCGGCTATTATTTTGAGAGCGGCTATACAGTGTCATTTTTCCAACAAATTAAATCGTCCTACTATTACAAAATATTCTGTGTATGAGTATGAAATAATAAGTTACATAAATCTATTTATACTACTTTTTCTGTCTAAAAGGATATATATGAATGTATTAATTTTGGTACAAGTGGACTATACACTATAATCTTTTCAAGCCTTGAAGTATTTTCTATGCCAATTCATAAAATATAGGACAACATATTTTTTTTAAAATGAAAAGATCGACGAAAAATAAACAATCAAACTGTATCTCCTTTTTAGATAGTAATTAAACCATTACTCCACTCTTTTTTTTTTTTTTTTGGTAATTAGGCTAACAAAATAAGATATCAAATGCATAAAAGGACACAAAATTGGTTGAATAAGTAGAAAGATTTACGTACATCATAAACATATTATCTCTGAAGAGATTAAGATTCATCCTTAGCATAATATACTACTCCATCTATCAAATTAATAAGTCTCACCCTTATAAAGTGGTCTAAAAGTGGCCTTCAATTTTCGCGGGACCAAATATTTTCAAGCTTGTATAGTAGCCTCTTTGTCTTAATTTATATAAAAGTGTTCGAATTTTGAAAGTCAAACAAATTCTTTTTTATCGCAATTTTTTATGTGTCTTTTAAATATTTTAAATTATTAATTATTATAACTTAGAGGGGCAGCCAAATAAATATGGATATCTCAAACAAAACTTCAATGAGAGGACTTTTTTTTTTTATAAAAGTAAAAAAATACATATATAATTTCATTTAAATTCTATTTTTCTAGTTGTTTATGCAAATCTATTAATAATTTTATCTAATCCATTTAATCTCTCTTGAGACATACTTTCTAATTTAAGATTCTTAGTATTTGCTAAAAATTTATCAAGAGCACATTTGGGATTGTATTATAGTTTCAACTTCTTTTTTTTTGAGTTTGAATAATAATCAAATTCTTTCTCAATTAATGGTCTAGAGAGTGATTCCATAAGACTGCCCCCTTCTGGTGAGGTGTGTTGATGAGACCGCTCCCTTTTGGTGAGGAAGAGGCGCCGAAGACTGCCAAGGACAAGAAAAGGAAGAAGAATGCCTCGGCGGAGTCTTCAAAATCCAAAAAGGCAAAGGCTCGAAAGCCCAAGACCGATGCCACGGTCCTATCCTCAATGGCCGCTGAGAGCCTGCGAGCCGAGGAAGAGAGTGATGATACCTGCCCTTTGACATCACCCACTTAGATGTGGCAGACTTATTTGAGCACCCTGATGGAAAAATAAATCACTTGATCGGCGATGAGTCTGTGGTTAAAGATGATTGAGTAGTTTAATTTTTGTTTTTGCCTATTTATAGCAGTTAATGAATAAACATCATGTAATCATAGTTCTTTACGTGAGTAGTAGTCATTATTTTTATTTGTTTTATGAAATAATGTTAGTTTATTTTGATAAAATATAGTTTTAATATTCATTTTAAACAAGGTATCCAAATTGTTCAGTTTGCTTACACTCATTTTGAGCACCGTGATACTTTTATTGCTACTGGTGGCCCATGAAATGTATACATTATATTTAATCACGTCTATTTTGCATATCAATACATAGCATTATAGTATTTTGTAATTGTTTACTAATCATAACATGTTATTATACCATCATCATGAATGTATTCATTTATTGCATTTGTATTCTGCCGTATTTATTTAATAACCATGTATTATATTAAGTTATGCATATTTTAACCATACTTTAACACTTATAAATTGTAATGTACATACCATTGCTGTGTGTTTTTTTATTACGTTTTACACCCAATAATAGTGTTTTTCATGTTCTATTTCTTTAAGTTATTTATATTATTATCATGTTCTAATTGTTCATTTGTGTATTGTATATATCATACATGTGATTTTTACCACATCTGCACATTTTAATCAATATTATAAAATTCATCAATATCTAATATATATTATGTTTATAACAAAAATAATTGTTTTATTCAATACCATCTTCATGTTCTTTAATTTTTATCCATTCACTTTCTGAAAATATTAAAATATATTCGTATATTTCTTTGTATGTCAAACCATGGGAAAAAAATATGGATATTCCACAAAGCAAATTTGGATCAAATTCAATTGTAAAAATATTTGTTTAGTTGATTCATGTACGACACATACAATATTCAAAGAGAAGAAATATTTTTCTCATTTAAGTATGTGTAATGCAGATGTTACTACAATTTTTGGTAGTAGTAAATTAATTGAAGACTCTAGAAGAGCTATTATAACTCTGCCGAAGGGGACAATGCTTATCATAGAGAATGCAATGTTCTCCTCCAAATCCAAGAGGAACATGGTGAGTTTTAAAGATATCCGCCGAAATGAATATCGTATTGAGACAATAGATGAGAATAATCTTGAATATATCATCATTACCACGAATGTCTCTGGCCAGAAAAGGGTTATTGAGAAGTTCTCATCTTTATCTTGTGGCCTGTATTGGACAAGAATTAGTGCAATTGAAGCACATTCTATTGTAAACCATGAGGTTACTGATTCCAATACTTTTGTACTTTGGCATGATCGTTTAGGACACCCTGGATCAATTATGATAAGACGAATTATAGAAAACTCAAATGAGCATTCATTAAAGAATTTAAAGATTCTTTTAAATAATAAATTTTCTTGCATTTATTGTTATCAAGGCAAGTTAATTATTAGACCATCACCAACAAATGTTGGGATTGAGTCCCCTACGTTTTTGGAACGTATACAAGGGGACATTTGTGGACCTATTCACCCACCTAGTGGATCGTTTAGATATTTTATGGTCTTAATAGATGCATCTTCAAGATGGTCTCATGTGTGCCTATTGTCATCTCGCAACCTGACATTTACAAAATTAATGGCACAAATAATCCGGTTACGGGCACAATTTTACAATAATCCAATTAAGTCTATTAGACTTGATAATGCTGTTGAGTTTTCATCCCAAGCATTTAATGATTATTTCTTATAAATTGGGATAAAAGTGGAACATCCTGTAGTTCATGTTCACACTCAAGATGGCCTTGCTGAGTCTTTAATTAAATGTCTGCAATTGATAGCAAGACTGTTACTGATCACGCTCAACTATGTCTTCTGTAAAGACTAAACGGGCGTTGCAAATATAAATCT
>ML409966.1:0-92240 GCA_005239525.1 Nicotiana knightiana | reverse complement strand
TTTTTTTTTTTTTTTTTTTTTTTTTGTAATACTCTGTTTTTCATTGTATATTCTAGTTTCACAAGCAAAATCGAATCAATTAGCTACAATTGTATTGAATCACGCACAATAATGTCGAAAATAACTATTATGCTTCAGCTAAATGGGAATTGGGATAGCTTTGGAAGATACAGAGATTTTCATAATGATGGAATTGTAGTCAGCGAAGATGCAAGTTATAGCCAATTGAATTCTACAATCGCAGAGCATCTAATGATCGATACGTCAGAAAAAATAATTGAAATCAAATACATTATCAACAAACATTGTCCTCCAATGGAAATTAGGAACTATATGGGAGTTTGAGTATACATGGAGACGAAAAAGAAAAATAAAAGCTTAGGAATGTATCCGCTATGTATAACAGTGCGTGATTACGGTCTGGAATTGAGTATCTCTAATTCGAACACAATTGCAGGTTTGATCTGTTATACCAATAGTGAAATTTGTTTATATTTCATTCGTTCTACAATTTTTATATAATATTTCTACAAAAAAACTACATAACATGTGTAGATATATATATTAGTATTGAATTTCATTTGTTCTATAATTTTTCTATAATATTTCTACAAAAAAACTACATAAAATGTGTAGATATATATCAGTATTGAATTTCATTTGTTCTACAATTTTTCTACAATATTTCTACAAAAAACTACATAACATGTGTAGATATATATTAGTTTTGAATTTCATTTGTTCTACAATTTTTCTACAATATTTCTATAAAAAAAACTACATAACATGTAGATCAATATAAGTATTGAATTTCATTTGTTCTACAATTTTACTATAAAATATCTACAATATATATCATAACTGTATTTAGCTTTAATTGATTGCAGGTTCATCTGGAACACTGAAGTTGATTGATATGCCAACATCTCCGACAATAGTGAAATATGAAAGTATAATCATAACAAAAAATAAACCAACCGTTATTGAAGTAGGCCAAGCATACAAAGACAAGCAAACAATTTCCAGTGCAATGAAGCACTATTCTGTCATGAACAAGTTCCAATTTAGGGTGAAAAGGTCTAGTGCTAGAAGGTAGGAACGGATCAATGGTAAAAAATCATGCCTTTGTTTAATTTGTAATTTATTTGTATTTTTTTACTTCTTTAGTATTTGTAATATCTTTGTATACAAATTTTAGATAGTTTATAGTTTTCTTGTATATATTGTTAAGTATACTATTTTCATGCTTAAACAACCTATTTTTTTAATCTAGATTTTTCATACCATTGTTTAAATTATTTTTATTTTGTAGCTACTGCTTGGTATGTGTTGGGAAAAATTGTACATGGCACTTCAAGTCCACCAGCATAAATGATTCAGCAATGTTCAAGGTTCGAAAATTCAACAGCTTGCACACATGCTCTTTGATGGAAAATACATACATACAACACAAACCTACTGCGATGGTAGTGGGTAGCATGGTTATACCAAAATATGCTGATCTTAAGACAATTTACACACCAAAAAACATACAAACTGATATGTCTGAACACGACGTGAACTTAACATATATGCAAGATTGGAGAGCAAAGGAAAATACTTTGGAATTTTTGAGAGGTCATCCTGCTGACTCCTACAGTCGATTGCCTAGTTATTTGTATATTCTGGAGAAGACTTATCCGGGGTCAGTAGTTAAATTGAAGAAGACCGACAATGACTGTTTCTTGTATGCATTTGTTGTGATTAGTACGTCAACCAATGGTTGAAATATTGTAGGCCAGTTGTAGTAGTTGATGGGACCTTCTTAAAGTTAGCATACAAGGGAATAATGCTAGCAGCTAGCACAATGGATGCAACAGGTATTGTAGATTTACTGTTGAAAATTTATAGTTTGTATGTATTTTTATTCCTCTACAGTTTTATGATGGAAATTTAATTGCTTTTGGCCACATATGATAGGTAGCATATTATCACTGACATATGCTGTTGTTGATTCAAAAAATGATGCATCATGGAATGGTTTTTTGAGCAATTCAAACATGCATATGGTGAAAAACCAAATATGTGTGTTGTTTCGGATCAGAATGAGAGTATCTTGAAGGCAACATCTATTGTTTATACCGGCATGCCACATTATTCTTGCATGTGGCATATTTGGACAAATATAAGGTCAAAGTTCAAGAAGGGTCATCTAAAGTTAATCGAATTGTACTTTTTCACGTCACGATCATACACGCTTGATGAATTTAATGAAAGAATCTCAAAGATTGAAGAGATTGACACGTGTGTTAAAGCATGCTTATACAATATTGGCTATCAGGATGTCTCGAGACATGCTACGGTGAACAGAACTTGGACTATGACATCAAACATTGCAGAGTCACTGAATGCGGTGACAAGAGATGCAAGAGAGCTGCCGATAGTAGAACTATTAGAGTACATGAGGACTCTTCTTGAACGTTGGACTAATGAAAAGTTACTGAAAGCAAAGGGTACATTCACATGCCTTGGGAAAAAATACAACAAAGAGTTGGAGGACAACAGAACATTGTCGCAGAAGCTTAGAGTAAGCTATAACCAACAACATCTAATCATTTATTGCATCAAACTAAAATATTAACAGACATTGTAGAAAAGTTGTTGAATAGTTGTAGTTATTTTGTAGCTATATTGTAGATAATTTGTTGTGTGTTTTTAATGTAATTGTAGGTGAGGGACTCAACAGATCACATTCATACAATGATAGATGGTGTGAAGCGCTATATTGTTTGTCTTGAAAACAAGAGATGTAATTGTGGACAATTCCAGCTTGATGAACTTCCTTGTGCACATGCTTTGGCTGCTTTAAGGCACAAGAATGTGTCTTATGAAAACTATTGTTCTCCTTATTACACGAGGGAGAGCCTCTTGCATACTTATGAAATACCAGTAGACCCGCTGCTTGATGAAAGCAAATGGAATGTGACACAACATATAACTGAAGAAGTTGTAAATCCACCTACCGGGAAAAGACAGCCAAGAAGACCTCAAAAACAAAGATACAAAACATATGATGAAGCAAATGCAAAGACGTACAAGGTTTCATGTGGAAACTGCGAAATAGAAGGGCATAACAAAAGATTTTGCAAGAATACTCCCAAGAAGAAATAAAATTTGATATAGTCAACAAATTTTTTGATAAAAAATGTTGAGGTGTTCAAGAGAATTATAGTTGAGGTGTAATTGTGTTGATAAATTGAGTAAAGATTGTTTCCTATAATGAAATATTTTCAACTCTTAATGTAGTTGGTTTGAATTTGTTTTGTTTAATTACTATTCTGTATTGAGTTCAGACTTTCATAACTTGATTGGATTATGAATGATTTGTATCTATAATACACAATTGATTAATTATCTTTAACAAAAATCATTATTTATTAATGATTCTTACAATTTATCTACCAAAAATATACAAAATAACTACATAATCTGGAGTTGATAGAATAACTACATAATAATTAAGTTATAAAGGAGTTATATGCTAACAATAATGAGATCAAGTACTAATAACTTTCAACCAATGAAGATAAAAATAACAGAATATTTCCTATTGTTAGCACTAGTATCCTGGATAAAGAACAAAACATAGGGTAAAATAATTGTAGCACAAATCTGCTACAATTAAACTTCAAAAAACTTGTTCATAAGTAATTGTTTGTCTATAACTTTTCTACAAAACCAACTGCAACTAAACAATTTAACTACATTTTCCCTACAGAAAATGACAACTAATTCTTCTTCTTCCGTACTTGTGTTCTCTCGTTCACAATTGGTGCACCTTTCTTCCTTGATAATCTGCCATTCACCTCGCTCTCACTAATTGCACTTGTATCTTGCTTCTTCCTAGCATAGTCCTACAGTAGAGCTCCATAGCGTTTACGATGTTGGTCAGTATCAAATAGGTCACCTTTAGAAACTGCTAGGTCTCCAATGCTGGCATACTCTGCAAAGGCAGCAGCGTATACACCACTATCACTGCAAAAATAAAAAAAAGGGAAAATATTTATCATACAGTGAGCAAAAAAAAATTCTATTCAATAGATAGAAGGAAAAAAAGCTTTTTCATACAGTGATCCCTCTTTTTGCTGTGGTATCTCACCGACGAACCACTGTATGTCAATAGGGTCAGTAACACCTTTTTCAATGTATGCCTTTGTGTTCTTGAATTTGATGTCTGGACGCTTGCCATAGAAATCAGTGCATGACAAATAAAGGGGGATCATAACAACAAACTTGGTGACGACAGATTCAACAATGGTGTGATAATGTTAAGAGCCCATATAATCACACACATAAAGAACCCTATCAGTAATGTCAAAAACAACCAACAATCAATGAAATTTTTTTACAATGCTGATGGGCATGATCACGAAATCAACTTGATCGTATGCAATATTTGCGAGTAATCTGTACCCCAATATGTATTCTGCTATGACGTCCTGGGGTTTGATAACAACAAACTTCTTTTCGGGAGGAACATTGATGTACCTTTGATAAATTTGTTCAATTCTAGTCTTGAACATGCAATCAGTGGTTGTAAACCTTATCTTGTTGTGGGGACCATACTTTCCTCTTTTTCTCAAGTAGTACAATATAACATCAATGTGCTGCAACAAAAACAGATTTCATTTGTTATTAATCATTATTACAATTTATCTACAAAATAACTACATAGTCTGGAGATGACATGATAACACAATTATATCTACAAAATAACTACATAGTCTGGGTATGTGTTTACCGAGTCGTTGAAGACTTGTCGGGGATGTGCCAAAGTATAGAACCACTCCTTTTTATCAACTTTCTCCACTCAAATATCATACCATGGCTTAAGTTGGTTATCTTTTACAGAATAAGGTGCCTTCCTCCTATTTAAACACATAGCAACTACAATAAATATGTAGAATGAAGTGGATATCCAAAAGATGAATGCACTCAGAAATATGAACAAATTGTATAAACTAACCTCTTTGAAGTTGTATCGGTACCAAGGTATAACCACTTGTTGAATTCTTCCAACAAATCAAGATCAACATCTTGACCAATAACCCCAGTAAATGGATGCTTCATTTGAAAAATTGGAGGTCCAACAGAAGTGCTGCCACCAGAACTGTAAAAAGGGAGAAAGGGTTATCGAGCATGCTTTCCAGGATGACTTGTTCTTCCTTGATGCACACGTGTTGTTTTATCTTGGTTAAGCTCGCCGAACTTAACAATCTGAGAGAAGTTCTCTAGCAGCTCAAAATCATCAAGTGTAACTTCCCTTTTCTCATATCTGGAGTCGTCCGAATCACCTACATTAACGTACTCGGCTGGGTCACCTCCTTTTTCACAACAATCATCTGCTTCTTGTATAACATTATCTTCTTCAATGGGAGATTGAATTTTTTCCCTTTCTCCTCATTCTTCTGTGCTCCTTGAATGCTTATTGTGTCTTCCTGTCTTGAAGATTCTGCAGGCATAGCTTACTTCACTTTTATACTAAGTATGTCTAACTTAATCAAATTGTACAAAATTTGTACTAAACACAAACATTTCTGAATACAAATTCATACCTGCATTTTCTTCATCAATTGCCCCTCCAAAATGAGAATATAAATCAACACGTACAGGAAGATTCTCATTAATTTCCATGTCATTCACATGCACTGTATCTAAGAAAACCATTTGAATTATAATGCATATTAGTTGATACAATTTTAGGCAATATGTCGGTATATTGTAGACATCTACATAGATCTGTAAATCTGTGTATATATACTGTAGGCATAATATAGATATATTGTAGATATGTCTAGACATATTGTAGATATAATATAGATATATTGAGATATATTACAGATATTTTGTATATATAATGTAGGTATGTTGTACATACCTGTTTTACTGCTGCTGGCATGCACTAGTGTATCACTACTGCATGGAAAATGTTGATTGTTCTTTTCTTTTGATTGTTCAACAATTTCTGTAGAACTCCCAGCAAACTGCATGCTTTAAGTTTGTTAGGATATATACTTTATGAACGACAATATAAACTTAGAGGTGATAAAAATTATTCTGTTAAATGAATATATTTCAAATATTATCTTGGCATCAATGTTATCCTTTTGACTGTTTACCGCCTGCAAAACAGCCTTGATTGAGTCATTGAGTAGCATTCAAATGCTACCTAGTTCTTTAAAAATATCGTTCTTGAAAGATCCAAGATCTAAGCAAACCTACATATTAAAATATAGAGAGTTAATGAAAACATTGGCTTAACATAAATTAAAGAAACCATCCAAGATTGTGAATATATGTTACCTTGTCAACATCTTCTCTTAATTTTTTAATTTGTTTCAGAATAGTTTTCTTGTCCTCTAGTCCAATTGACTTCTTGTGTCCCGAGGGAGAAGCAACATCTTTCAGAGCCTCGGACCTGGGTTCAACTTCTTCAAGTATATATTCAACTTTATCAGGCAAAGACATTCTAGAAAGCTCTTCAAGTACTTTAGTTATGTTGGTGAACTGAGTGAAAAAAAGAAATGAACTTGACTTAGACATAATATATATAAAAATTGTAGATAATTTGTATTAAATTGTCTTCTCATAAGTAAAAACCATTTACCTTGATCCATTCAGGATTGATCATTCTATATTCGATTGCAGATAACCATATCTTGTCTTTACTAGCTGACCAGCTAAGTATGCGAGAGATGGAATTAGTAACCCTTGTAGCTATATCAGTGTTGACGGTAGAGAAACACTTATACAACCATATTTTCATAGCTAGTGCAAATCCTCGAATGGCATAAAAATGAATAGAAGGATTGAGCTTGTGCCTAACGGACTGAAGAAACTGTTTGTAAGAATCACTACCCCATGCGTAGTTCACATACTGTCCCGAGTCCACCAAATAAAACCTAAAATGGTCTACCAATCCTGTATTGTCTTTGTCTAAAGGACATAGGAAGAATTCAATGAGATATAGAATAAACAACTTGACTGCATCCTCATTGTTCACCCAACTTTTGCTGGTTACAATTTGTTTTAAGTATGACTTCTCAACTTTTTGCTTGTTTGGGAAATAACTTCTCATTATTTTACTCTCATACGTAGGTGTGTAACTAAAGTCTGTCACTTCTGTAAAAAATCTCATACCACTTATCAAGGCAAACTCTCTCAATCCAAAATTCAACCACTGACCCTTTATCTGTAACGACCCGACTGGTCGTTTTGTTTTCTAGGACCCCATGCCCCTAAATGAGACTCACTGTAGTTGCTTTTACTGATTTATGACTTGCGGGGACGGGTGGTTCGAGGTTTGGGGGAGTTTGGAGTGGTGTAGGAACACTTAGTTCCTTAAGGTTGGACTTAAAGGCCAAGTTTGACTTCAATCAACATTTTTAGTGAACAACCCTGGAATCGAGATTCGAAGATTACGGTAGGTTCATATGATGATTTCAAACTTGGGCGTGTGTTCGGAACGGGTTTTGGATGACCCGGGGGCGTTTCGGCGCCAAATAGTGAAATAAGAATTTCCTTAAGTTCAAATTGAGGTTTGGAACGTGTTTTTGTGTTATCGAGATCCAAACGGAATTCTAAGACCGGGAATAGTTCCGTTATGTCATTTATGACTTGCTCGCAAAATTTTGTGTCATTCCGAGTAGTATAGATAGGTTCGGCGTATTGAAAGCGAATTCAAGAACTTGAAGTTCTTAAGTTTGATCCAATATGTTTTGGGGTATGATTTTTAGATTTAGCGTTGTTTCGGACGTTCCGAAGGCTCGAGCGAGTCCGTACTATGATTTAGGACTTGTTGGTATGTTTGGACAGGGTCTCGGGTGGGACCAGATGCCATTCGGGCATCGAGCAAGGCAAAAACCAACCTTAAATGACTGCTGGTGCACCAGATCTGGTACGACCGCACCTGCAGAGGTCAAGTCGCAGGTGCGATAGCGGTTCTGCGGTCCTAGACTCACAGGTGCAACTCCTGAAGGAGATGCCCATTTTTGCAGATGCGGACCCCTTTTCGTAGAAGCGGAGCCGCAGGTGCGGACTCCGCTCCGCAGGTGCGAAGCCAGGCCCCCTTCCCCTTCTCCGCAGGTGCGGTCCTCGAGCCGCAGGTGCGGAAAGCCTGTAAGGAGTGAATTTCGTTTTAAATACGGGACATAGCCATTTTTGAACACTATTCTTCTTCTTTGGGCGATTTTGAGAGCATGCAAGGAGGGTATCCGACCTAGCTACTGTGAGGTAAGTAATTCCTAC
The DNA here is from genome assembly GCA_005239525.1 of Nicotiana knightiana. Taxonomy (NCBI): domain Eukaryota; kingdom Viridiplantae; phylum Streptophyta; class Magnoliopsida; order Solanales; family Solanaceae; genus Nicotiana; species Nicotiana knightiana. The sequence continues at coordinate 83,954 of ML409966.1, read as the reverse complement.
TATAAATTTAGCTTTATACTTGAATTCCTAGGTAGATTAACACAACAATTAGTAGAAACCATGGGTTAGAGTAAAAACCTAGATTTTTGACAAAAATGGAAAATTACCAAGAAATTTGTTAAGGAATCATACAAGAATTATATAATATTGATCCTTAGGCCATGGGTGATAGTTTCCTTAAAAAATTTCCGGAATCCGAGCATGTGGGCCCGAAGGTGTTTTTTAGGATTTTCTCAATTTAGGTTGAAATGATCATTTAAGTAGGAGAGTTAAGGACTTTGGAGTATAGAATGATTTGTTTATGCAATATTTTACTAGTTTCGAGTCCTTGGGCGACGAATTTGGAGTTTCGGGTGCATTCTTGACCCGGGAAGTAGACTTGACGCGAGGTAAGTCTCCTTTCTAACCTTGTAAGAGGGAATTTTTCCCATAGGTGAATTAAATGATTATGTGTTATTGTTGTGGGGGACTACGTACATGCGAGGTGACGAGAGCCCGTGCATAGTGACTATTATCGTTATGTCTGGGTAGTTAGGCCCACACCATGCCATGTGAATTCCATTAACTTGAGTTATATGCTTTGTAACTTCATTATACAACTTTATTTCAAGAAAATCGAGAATTTGATGTTTTAAAAAGAATTGTTATTTGGAAAGGATTTAAAGGAAGATGTTGTGTTTGCATGCGACCGCTTCGCAATTTATATACCGCGAGAAAAGTGATTCTTTCCCATACTCTCATGGGTGAGGGCCGTACTCCACGGAAGGTTAATAGATGAATCTATGGTTCGCGCCATTCGACCCTTCGGTAGTGCACAATTATTATTATTATGTTGGCCCAGGCCGGATGTCCTTATTACACTATGCGCATGCTACTTGCCTGATGTTGTTTATGACTATTGAGCTGTGAAATATCCTGAAAGATCGAACTGAAAACTTGTAAATTGATGCTTCACTACATATTTGGATTTTATTACGATTCGATATCTATTTCCTTACTATCCATGCTTACTTGTTGTCCTCTTTTAAATTATCACCTAAATATATTGTTTGGACCCTAGTAAGTGTCAAGTTGACCTCTCGTTACTACTTCTTCGAGATTAGGCGGGATACTTACTGGGTACATATTATTTATGTACTCATGCTACGCTCTGTACTTAATTGTACAGGTTCTGAGGCAGGTGCATCTGGGTTCCAGCCCGGAGCTCGTTCCTGAGTTATACTGATCGAGGCTTGACGGTGAGCTTCTCCTCTTGGCGACTTCCAGCAGCACTTTAGAGCTATTCTTTTCTTATTTCTGTCTATACTCACTCAGACAGTAGGACGGACTTTCATTCTTTTGATATTATTCTACTAGATGCCTATAGACTTATGACACTAGTTCTTGGCACACACACGCTAGTGGACTTTATTTTGGGATGTAATCGTTAATTATGACTTCATGATTATTTATTTTGCATAAAATTTCCTAAGTTATCCGTTTCTACTTAATGTCCCAAAACTAAGTTAAGCAAGTGTTGAAAAATGTTTTTGGTAAACTACATGAAACTCACTAGTAGATAATGGTTGGCTTGCCTGACGGTGGTGTTGGGGTGCCATCGCGACCTGGGTTAAGATTTGGGTCGTGACAACACGGTATCAGAGCTCTAGGTTCGCGTAGGTTTCACAAGTTATGGGCAGACCCAATAGAGTCTCGCGGATCGATACAGAGACGTCTGTATTTATCTTCGGGAGGCTATAGGGTTTTAGGAGATCTCTCTTTATTCATCTTCTATCGTGCAGTTGATGGTATACTAAATATCACTCTTCTATTCTCTCACAGATGGTGAGGATGCTCGCAGCCGATGTTCCGAACCCGGGAGGAGCCGCTACCCCCGTTATCTGAGGCCGTGGCAGAGGCCGGGGGAGGGCACTGGCCCGAGGTAGTGGACGAGGGCATCCCAGGACTGTACCAGTTACACCCCCAGCGGATCCAGTAGAGGATCCCATCACTGAGGAGCAGGGCGAGGTGCCCGCAGCAGATCCTACCCCTTTGGACTTTATGACAGCGCCAGGATTTCAGGAGGTCATGGGCCGTATGATGCGGTTCATGGACACCATGACTCAGAATGGTTTATTTCCAGCAGATCCGGCCACATCTCAGGCGGGAGGGGGAGCACAGACCTCTACTGCATAGGCCGCTGGACATGCAGCAACAATATATCATACCCCGGGTACACTGCCCGTGGGCGGGGTCCAGCCAACACCAGCAGCACCTGAGGTCAGACCAGTTGCGGACAGTGATCCGTAGAAGTTATTAGATAGGTGGACCAGGCTGCACCCTCCTGTCTACGAAGGCGAGCGTCATGAGGATGCATAGGACTTTATTGATAGGTGCAAGGACAGACTACACAACATAAGGATACTGGAGTCTCATGGAGTGGACTTCACTACTTTTTAGCTAGAGGGTAGGGCCTGCAGATGGTGGCAGTCCTACATTCTTGGCAGACCGGCAGATTCCCCTCCCATCATTTGGGAGAAGTTCACTCGGCTATTCCTGGACCGGTATATTCCACCCTTTGAGAGGGAAGAGCTGCGGTATCAGTTTGAGAAGTTGCAGCAGGGTCAGATGTCAGTGACCGACTACGAGGCTAGGTTTTTTGAGCTGTCTCGTCACGCACTCATGATACTCCCTACTGACGCAGAGAGAGTGCAAAGATTTGTAGCTGGTTTGCATCCAGGTATTAGTGACTACATGGCCCGAGAGGTGGAGATGGGGACTCCTTATCAGTTGATGGTAGAGATTGATCGCATGATCGAGGTTTATCGGTCGAGGAGTAGAGAGAAAGGTCAGTAGGATAACAAATCTAGATTTTCTGGGGATTTCGGAGGTGCCCCAGCTAGGGGCAGAGGTCAGTTTGGTAGGGGCCATCCCAGTAGACCCCCATATTCAGCGCCACCACTTCCTCCATGAGGTGTCCCAGCGAGGCCTTATTTCAGCGCCATGGCGGAGAGTTCTTACCGCCCGCCAGCTATTCAGGGTTCTTCTGGCGGGTATTCTGGTCATCAGGGGTCTACTAGTGCTTATTTTAGTGCTATGCCAGAGAGTTCATACCGTTCTCTCGCTATTCAGGGTTCTTCTTCAGTGCATCAGGCTATGGTGCCGGGAGGTTGTTATGAGTGTGGGGATCCAGGTCACATGAAGAGGCATTGTCCCAGGATTCAGGGCAAGGCAGTGCAGCAGGGTCACCAGCCTATGAGATCAGCACCAGCGTTTCGACCACCCAGAGGTGGAGGACGGGCTAGTAGGGGTCGTCCCAGAGGTGGAGGCTAGGCAGGGGGAACCTAGTCAACTCCTGTTTATTCAGGTGGAGGTCAGTCATCCGACTCTCCAGCCAGATTCTATGCTATTCCGGCCAGATCAGATGCAGTGGCCTCATTTGCCGTGATCACAGGTATTATTTTAGTATGTGGTAGAGATGCATTGGTATTATTCGATCCAGGGTCCACTTATCCATATTTATCAGCCTTATTTGCTCATTCCCAGGATATTCCTCGTGGGTCCTTGGGTACTCCTGTTTATGTGTCCACTCCTGTGGGCGATTCTGTGGTTGTGGATCAAATTTATCGGTCCTGTGTGGTTACATTCTGGGGTTCGAGACCAGAACGGACCTCCTGTTACTCGATATGGTTGATTTTGAGGTCATCGTGGGCATGTATTGGCTGTCTCTCTATCATGCCATTCTAGATTGCCATTCCAAGACTGTTACTCTAGCCATGCCCGAGTTGCCGAGATTGGAGTGGAGAGGTTCCTCAGTTAGTGCCGCTAGTCGGGTTATTTCTTTCCTGAAGGATCGACATATGGTCAAGAAGGGTTGTTTGGCTTATCTGGCGTATGTGTGGGACACCACCGCCGAGTCTCCGACGATTGATTCAGTGCCAGTAGTTCGATGGTTTGATGATGTATTCCCTTCAGACCTTCCAGGCATGCCACCGGATCGTGACATTGATTTTTGCATTGACTTAGCTCCAGGCACCCAGCACATATCTATTCCCCCATACCGTATGGCTCCGAAGGAATTGAAAGAACATCTTGAGGAGTTACTGGCTAAGGGGTTTATCAGACCGAGCGTATCGCCTTGGGGTGCTCCATTGCTATTTGTGAAGAAGAAGGATGGGACTATGCTGATGTGTATTGACTACCGCTAGTTGAACAAGGTCACCATCAAGAACAAGTACCCATTTCCGCGTATCGATGATTTGTTTGACTAGTTGTAGGGTGCTCGGGTGTTTTTTAAGATTGACCTGAGATCGGGGTACCATCAGTTGAAGATTCGGGACTCGGATGTTCTGAATACGGCCTTTCGTACGAGATATGGTCATTATGAGTTCCTGGTGATGTCCTTTCGCTTGATTAATGCCCCAACAGTATTTATGGACTTGATGAACAGGGTGTTCATGCCTTATATTGATTCTTTTTTCATCTTCTTCATTGATGAAATTTTGATTTACTCACGTAGCCTGGGGGAGCACGAGCAACATTTGAGGGTTGTGCTCCAGACTTTGCGGGAACAGAAGCTGTATGCTAAGTTCTCCAAGTGTGAGTTTTGGTTGGATTCTGTGGCATTCTTGGGGAATGTGGTATCCGGAGAGGGTATCAAGGTTGATCCTACGAATATTGAGGCAGTTCAGAGTTGGCTACGCCCTACTTCAGCTACAGAGATCAGGAGCTTCTTGGCTCTAGCAGGTTATTATCGCCAATTTGTGGAGGGTTTTTCTTCAATTGCAGCTCCTCTTACTAGATTGACTCAGAATAATGCCCCTTTCCGATGGTCTGATTAGTGTGAGGCGAGCTTTCAGAAGCTCAAGACATCATTGACCTCAACACCAGTTCTAGTGTTGACTTCCGATTCTGGGATGTATATAGTTTATTGCGACGCTTCACACGTTGGTTTGGGATGTGTGTTGATTCAGGATGGGCGAGTTATTGCATATGCTTCATGTCAGCTGAAGGTTCATGGGAAAAATTACCATGCCCACGACTAGGAGTTGGCGGCGATTGTTCATGCTCTAAAGATTTGGAGACACTACTTGTATGGGGTGCCTTGTGAGGTTTATACGGACCACCGCAGCTTGCAGTACTTGTTCAAGCAGAGGGATCTTAATTTGAGGCAGCGCAGGTAGCTTGGGTTGCTGAAGGATTATGACATCACCATTCTTTATCATCCGGGCAAGGCAAACGTGGTTGCAGATGCCTTAAGCAGGAAGGCAGAGAGTATGGGTAGTTTGGATTTCATTTCAGTAGAGGAGAGACCTCTAGCTTTGGACATTCAGTCCTTGGCTAATCGCCTGGTGAGGTTGGACCTTTCCGAGCCCATCCGGGTTCTTACTCGTGTGGTGGCCCAGTCTTTATTACTGGGGGAGATCAAGACTCGGCAGTATGATGATCCGCACTTGGTGGCTCTCCAGGAGACGGTGGTACAGGGTGGTTCCAAGGAGGTTTCTATTGGCGAGGATGGTGTTTTGGGACTTTAGGGTCGCTTATGTGTCCCTAATGTCGATGGCATGCGGGAGAGGATTCTAGAGAAGGCTCATAGTTCACGATATTCCATTCATCCTGGTGCTAGGAAGATGTATCGTGACTCGAAGCAGCATTTCTGGTGGATACGGATGAAGAAAGACATAGTGGAGTATGTGGTTAGATGTCTAAATTGCCCGCATGTTAAATATGAGCACCAGAGGCCAGGAGGCCTACTTCAATAGATGCCTATACCTGAGTGGAAATGGGAGCGCATCACTATGGACTTCGTAGTTGGGTTTCCTCAGACCTTGCGGAAGGTTGATGCGGTTTGGGTTATTGTGGACAGGTTGACCAAATCGTCACATTTCATTCCAGTAGCCACCACTTACACTTCTGACAGGTTGGCCCAGATCTACATTCGGGAGATAGTTTAGTTTCACGGTGTGCATGTTTCCATTATATCATATCGAGGTACTCAGTTCACCTCGCACTTTTGGTGAGCTGTGTAGAGTGAGGTAGGCCCCCGGGTAGAGCTCTACACATCATTCCACCCTCAGACCGACGGGCAGCCGGAGCGGACAATTCAAATATTGGAGGACATGCTCAGAGCATGTGTGATTGACTTTGGAGGACAGTGGGACCAGTTCTTGCCTTTGGCCGAGTTTTCTTATAATAATAGTTATCAGTCCAGCATTGAGATGGCTCCATTTGAGGCCTTGTATGGTCGGCGATGTCGTTCTCCCATCGGGTGGTTTGAGCCTGGCGAGGCTAAGCTATATGGCACCGATCTGGTGAAGGATGCTTTGGAGAAGGTGAAGTTGATTCAGGAGAGACTTCGCACAGCACAGTCCAGACAAAAGAGTTACGCGGATCAGAAGGCACGTGATGTATCATTTATGGAGGGCGAGAAGGTTCTGTTGAAGGTCTCGCCGATGAAGGGTATTATGAGGTTTGGGAAGAAGGGCTAGCTGAGCCCGAGGTTTATAGGCCCATTTGAGGTGTTGAGACGAGTTGGGGAGGTTGCTTATGATCTTGATTTACCTCCCAGTTTATCAGGGGTTCATCCGGTCTTTCATGTATCCATGCTCCGGAGGTATCACGCCGACTTCTCTCACGTGATAGATTTCAGCACCATTCAATTTGATGAGAGGTTGGGCTATGAAGAGGAGCCGGTTGCCATTATTGACAGGCAGGATCGCCAGTTGAGGTTCAAGAGGGTTTCCGCCGTAAGGGTCCAGTGGAGGGGCCAACCAGTTGAGGAGGCAACTTGGGAGTTCGAGGAGGACATGCGGAGCAGATATCCACACTTATTCAGCACTCCAGGTATGATTCTAGACCCGTTCGAGGACGAACATTTGTTTAAGAGGTGAATAATGTAACGACCCAATCAGTCATTTTGTGTTCTAGGACCCCGTGCCCCTAAATAAGACTCGCCGTAGTTGCTTTTACTGATTTGTGAATTGCGGGGACGGGTGGTTTGAGGTTTGGGGGAGTTTGGAGTGGTGTAGGAACACTTAATTCCTTAAGGTTGGCCTTAAAGGCCAAGTTTGATTTCAGTCAACATTTTTAGTGAACGACCCCAGAATCGAGCTTCAAAGATTTCGGTAGGTTTGTATGATAATTTCTGACTTGGGCGTGTGTTCGAAACGGGTTTTGGATGACCCAAGGGAGTTTCGGCGCCAAATAGTGAAATAAGAATTTCCTTAAGTTCAAATTGAGGTTTGGAACGTGTTTTTGTGTTATCGAGATCAAAACGGAATTCCGAGACCGGGAATAGTTCCGTTATGTCATTTATGACTTTCTCGCAAAATTTGGTGTCATTCCTAGTAGTATAGATAGGTTCGGCGTATTGAAAGCGAATTCAAGAACTTGAAGTTTTTAAGTTTGATCCAATAGGTTTTGGGGTATGATTTTTAGATTTAGTGCTGTTTCGGACGTTCCAAAGGCTCGAGCGAGTCCGTACTATGATTTAGGACTTGTTGGTATGTTTGGACGGATTCTCGGGTGGGACCAGATGCCATTCGGGCATCGAGCGAGGCAAAAACTAGCCATAAATGACTGCTGGTGCACCAGATCTGGTGTGACCGCACCTGCGGAGGTCAAGTGCAGGTGCGAGACCGCTTCTGCGGTCCCAGCCTCGCAGGAGCGACTCCTGAAGGAGCTGCCCATTTCCGTAGATGCAGACCCATTTTCGCAGAAGCGGAGCCGCAGGTGCGAAGCCAGGCCCCCTTCCCCTTCTCCGCAGGTGCGGAAAGCCTGTAGGCAGTGAGTTTCGTTTTAAATACGGGACTTAGCCATTTTTGAACACCATTCTTCTTCTTTGGGAGATTTTGAGAGCATGCAAGGAGGGTATTCGACCTAGCTACTGTGAGGTAAGTAATTCCTACTATAAATTTAGCTTTATACTTGAATTCCTAGGTAGATTAACACAACAATTAGTAGAAACCACGGGTTAGAGTAAAAACCTAGGTTTTTGACAAAAATGGGAAATTACCAAGAAATTTGTTTAGGAATCATACAAAAACTATCTAATATTGATCCTTAGGCCATGGGTGATAGTTTCCTTCAAAAATTTCCGGAATCCGAGCATGTGGGCCCGGAGGTGTATTTTAGGATTTTCCCAATTTAGGTTGAAATGATCATTTAAGTAGGAGAATTAAGGACTTTGGTGTATAGACTGATTTGTTTATGAAATATTTGACTAGTTTCGAGTCCTTGGGCGACGAATTTGGAGTTTCGGGCGCATTCTTGACCCAGGAAGTAGACTTGACGCGAGGTAAGTCTCCTTTCTAACCTTGTAAGAGGGAATTTTCCGCATAGGTGAATTAAATGATTATGTGTTATTGTTGTGGGGGACTACGTACGTGCGAGGTGACGAGAGCCCGTGCGTAGTGACTATTATCGTTATGTCCGGGTAGTTAGGTCCATACCATGCCATGTGAATTCCATTAACTTGAGTTATATGCTTTGTAACTTCATTTTATACAACTTTGTTTCAAGAAAACCGAGAATTTGATGTTTTTGAAAGAATTGTTATTTGGAAAGGATTTAAAGGAAGATGTTGTGTTTGCATGCGACTGCTTCGCAATTTATATCCTGCGAGCGGAGTGATTCTTTCCCCTACTCTTATGGGAGCGGGCCGTACGCGACAGGTTGATAGATGCATCTATGGTTCGCGTCGTTCGACCCTTCGATAGTGCACAATTATTATTATTATGTTGGCCCAGTCTGGATGTCCTTATTCCACTATGCGCATGCTACTTGCCTGATGTTGTTTATGCTTATAAGCTGTGAAATATCTTGGAAGATCGAACTGAAAACTTGTAAATTGATGCTTCACTACATATTTGGATTTTATTACGATTCAATATCTATTTCCTTACTATCCATGCTTACTTGTTGTCCTCTTTTAAATTATCACCTAAATATACTGTTTGGGCCCTAGTAAGTGTCAAGTCGACCTCTCGTCACTACTTCTTCGAGATTAGGCGGGATACTTACTAGGTACATATTGTTTATGTACTCATGCTACGCTCTGTACTTAATTGTACAGGTTCTTAGGCAGGTGCATCTGGGTTCCAGTCCGGAGTTCGTTCCTGAGTTATACTGATCGAAGCTTCACGGTGAGCTGCTCCTCTTGGCGACTTCCAGCAACACTTTGGAGCTATTCTTTTGTTATTTCTGTCTATACTCACTCAGATAGTAGGACAACCTTTCATTCTTTTGATATTATTCTACTAGATGCCTGTAGACTTGTGACACTAGTTCCTGGCACATACACACTAGTAGATTTATTTTGGGATGTAATCGTTAATTATGACTTCAAGATTATTTATTTTGCATAAAATTGCCTAAGTTATACGTTTCTACTTAATGTCCCAAAACTAAGTTAAGCAAGTGTTGAAAATATTTTTGGTAAACTACATGAAACTCACTAGTAGATAATGGTTGGCTTGCCTGATGGCGGTGTTAGGCGCCATCGCGACCTGGGTTAGGATTTGGGTCGTGACATTATCTCTGCTGAAAAATAGTCAGAACCAGATGCATTCAATTCATACTTCATTAGAAGATGAATTGCTTGGTTTTGCATACATATTCTGGGCAATGAAATCAAATAACCAAAACATGTCTTCTTGAAAAGCTTTAAACCATTTGCAGACAATAAACTTTAATTTGGCCAGGAATACTGGGGTCGGATAATGTCTGAAACCTAACGACCCCATAATCAACATTATGAGGTGCAAAAAAAGTCCATTCTGCACCAAAAGTAAAAATCTCTTATTAAACAAGGCTCAAACCTAAAAAATAAAATATCTACATTTTTATACACTATAGCTACAATTACATAACAAAAGTAAAAACAGAAAACAAAATAACTATAATTGTTTTACAAAATTTCTACAATCTTTAAATAGAGTCAAAACAAGGCAAACATTTATTTAACAAATGTATCTACAATCAGGAATTATAAGTCTACAACAAATCTACACAATGTAGATAAAATTTCTACACAAACTACAAAAGCACAAATTATATAGGTTCCTAAGAGTGAGAACAAATTTTTTTATCTTTTGAAAAAAAGCTAGTGTTGAAACTAATAAATTCTTACCTTTACCAATGACTGTTGGGGAACAATTTTAGGAGATTTTTTAACTTTCTTCTTTTTTGAAGCTTTTACATTAGGAGACACTCTAACTATTTTTGCAACTTTAATGACAACTTCTTCTTCGACGAAATCATCATCGAAATCAATATCTTTGCCTTTCCTTTTCGCATCTTTGACAGGCCTCGACGATTTACCAGTATCAACATCGTGCTTTTGCTTTGTTCGAGCTTCTGCCCTAGCTTCACGAGGGGAAATCCTGGGCTTGTTATCTTCTTTTGTATGAGCTAATTTTGAAGCCTTTTTGGGTGAATTTGCTGAGAAAACACCCAAATCAAATGAAGGAACATCTGCTCCTTTGTCTTTTAGGGCTGTTCTTTGAAGATATCTTCTTCTTCATTGAAAATCAAGCTAATCTGAGACGCTAATGGAGGTAGGAACTTTGAAGAAGAGTAAGAATTTTGTCTGGTTTTTGAAGAAGAGATGAAAAAGGCGTTAATGGAGGATTTCTGAGTTTTGTGAAGAGAAAATCGTGGGTGAGTGCAGAGAAAATCGTGGGTGAGATACATGGGTGAGGGGGATGGTATGTGGAGAGAGAAATGTGGGGGCAGTGGGAATATCCAGCAGAGTTATTTTAGGACACTAATTAATATCATTAATTCCCTTAAAATTTACATAAATGGTAATTGGGTATATAAAATGTAATTATAGTAAAACTTGAGTAGGGAGGGTAATATAGTTTCCTATAGTGTATAGGAATGTAAAAATTACTATTCAAAATTGTTTTGCTGTTTCTTAATTTCGTGACCCATCGAGTTTTTGAACGAAAGTTGAACTTGAAGCCATCAGGTCGAGGCACGTCATGTCTAGGCATCTTACATTGCATCGCCAAAGAAAATAAAGGATCCATAGTAGTCACCCCTAAAAAACAATTGCATGCGTCAATTTTCTTATAATTTAATTTGTCTATCATTTTTTTTGTTTATCCAGTACGTGAGGCTCATTAATATTGACTAATTCATATTCGTTCCAAATAGACCACTAAAAAAGCTAAGACGCGTCGCACCAAAAGGTTATCAGGTCTATCATTTTTCAATATTGATAATTTGGTTCATAAACTTGTGGTTTTAAACTAGCCTTAAAATCTTCACGTTTTAACAAATGAACCACTATGGTATGGGACCTGCAATAATAATAATTTTAAAAAGAGGAATTTTCATAATTCACTTGTAACGATCCGACCGGTCGTTTGAGAGTATTAGCCCCGATCCCCTATTTACTGCTTCCCCCGTATCTTTTTTGGCATATGTGACTTCCCAAGAGGTTCTGTTTGTGGTTTCGGAGTGATTTGGGACACTTAGTCCCTAAAACGGAAGCCTAAGTTCTAGGATTTTGACCATGGTTGGAACCGTGTGAAGACGACTCCGGAATGGAGTTTCGTCAGTTCCGTTAGCTCCATTGAGTGATTTTGCAGTTAGGAGCGTGTCCGGATTGTGTTTTGTAACTCTGTAGCTGAATTAGTCTTGAAATGACGAAAGTTAAATTTTTAGGAAGTTTGACCGGAAGTAGACCTTTTGATATTGGGGTCGGATTCCAATTCCGGAAGTTGGGGTAGGTCGGTAATGTCAATTATGACGTGTTTGCAAAATTTGGGGTCAATCGGACGTGATTTGATAGGTTTCGACATCGGTTGTAGAAGTTTGAAGTTTCAAAGTTCATTAAGTTTGAATTGGAGGGTGATTCATGTTTTCGGCGTTGTTTGATGTGATTTGGGGGCTCAACTAAGTTCATATGGTGTTATATGATTTGTTGAAGTCCCAGGGCTCGGGTGGATTCCGGGTGGTTAGCGGATATAACATTTGAAAATCGAGGGTTTAGCCATTTTTAACATAACTTGAGATAGAGAGCTCGGATTTGGACGGAATTTTGAAGGAATTTCAAAGGCATCGATTGGGTAATGATTCTTCACTCATTTTTGATTATATCCCACTAATCTATCATTAATTCTACCCTTTAATTTCGGATTTGGGTTGAGAAAGCTAGGAAAACTGGGAAAAGTTCTTCAACCAAATTTTTGAGTTTTGATTGGGATTTTGACGTCGGATTTGAGTAATTTTGGTACGAATGAACTCGTGGGTGAATGGGTGTTCGTATTTTGTAACTTTTACCCGATTCCGAGACGTGGGCTCATGTCGACTTTGGGGCGATTTTCGAAATTCTTGTTAAAGTGTTGATTTCATTAATTAAATTAGTCTACTATAGTTGTATTTATGTTAGTAATTATTTTTGGCTATATTTGGGACATTCAGAGTCGGATAATCGAGGAAAGGTCATTCTTATTGACTAATTGATCTTGGTTCGTGGTAAGTGGCTTGCCTAACCTTGTGTGGGGGAAATCCCCTTAAGATTTGGTCCTGTTGTGATATTTTTGTGATATGTGAGCGTCGTTTACACGAGGTGACGCGTGCATACACGGGATAATTGTTATAAAATCCGATTTTTCACTGAGTAGTAGCCTGTTACACCTTAATTGAGTTATACCAGCATGTGTAGTTATCATGTTTAGTCTAATTTCACATGTCTACGTATCTTAACTGCTTATTTGTAATCTGTGCCCTTCCTTACTTGATTTGTATCAACCTTAGCTGTAGAATTCTTGCTGTTAATTTCTTTCTCCACCGATTTGAGCTATGTGTTTACTTTTGGGACTACGAGGCGGTTCCTCGGAAGATCCCCTGCTCATTTACTTTTGGGACTACGAGGCGGTACCTCGGCATATCCCCCTGCATATTTACTTTTGGGACTATGAGGCGGTACCTTGGGAGATCTCCTTGCATATTTACTTTTGGGACTACGAGACGATATCTCAGAGATCCCTTGTTGAGTATTTACTTTTGGGACTACGAGATGGTATCTCAGGAGCGCTCCTGTTGTTTATCTCCTTGTGTTGTGTTTGTTATTTCTCTGTGAATTCTTTTTTCTGTTAAATTCTCCGTCTTTCTTCATTTAGTATATCATCTATCTTATTATTATATCCCAGTAGGGCCCGGTCCTGACCTCGTCACTACTCTACCGAGGTTAGGCTTGGCACTTACTGGGTACCATTGTGGTGTACTCGTGCTACTCTTCTGCACTTGTTTTGTGTGCAGATCTAGGTACTTCCAATCAGCCCAACTATTAGGTGAGAGTGCTTGCTGCTGTACGGAGACTTCAAGGTACATTTGCCGCGTTCGCAGACCTCGGAGTCCCATTCTATTCCCTCATTTTCGTACTTTCTTAGACTCTGGTGTATAGAGATACTAGTTTTTTTCTTTAGCTTGTGACTTATGATTATCAGGTTTTGGGAACACTGTGGATACTCTAGTACTAGGTTGCTTGTACATGCCGAGCGACACTTTATCATTTTATAGCTATCTGTTGCAGTCTTGTTGTTAAATTCTTGTTTTCATTTATGTTATTCCGCAATTTGTTAGGCTTACCTAGTCGTAGAGACTAGGTGCCGTCACGACATGTTACAGAGGGAGATTTGGTTCGTGACAAGTTGGTATCAGAGCTCTAGGTTCGTAGGTGTCGTGACTCACAAGCAAGTTTAGTAGAGTCTCACGGATCGACACAGAGATGTATGTACTTATCTTCGGGAGGCTATGGAGCTGTTAGGAAAATTACACTTCTTTGATTCCTGGTCGTGCGAAATTGTTGACTTCAAAATTCTAAACTTCTATCTTCTATTCTCTCATAGACGGTGAGGACACGTACATGCGAATCTGATGAACAACCACCGGCACCCCCTGCTAGAGCCGTGAGAGGCCGGGGTCGGGGCCAGGGCCGGGGTCGGGGCCTGGGTAGAGGCCGAGGACATCCACCTGGTGCAACCAGAGCACCCGCACGAGCTGCTATAGAGAAGCCCCCAGTAGCTCCAGCTGGAGGGAAGTCACCTGAGGTACCTGTTGCTGCACCAACCCTCCAGGAAACTGTAGTCTAGTTTCTGAGCATGTTCAACACCTTGGCTCAGGCCGGATTGATTCCACTTGCTCCTGCACATCTCAGGCCTGGGGAGGAGCACAGACTCCTGCCACTCGTATCCTAGAGCAGTGTGTTCAGGTCGACTAGGTTCTAGATATCATACCGATGCAGCCGGTAGCTCTAGTTCAGCCCGAGGTTAGGGAAACAGTTTTTGAGGGGGAGCAGCTCAGACTTGAGAGGTACAAGAAGTACCACCCTCCTACCTTCAGTGGATTGGCGTCAGAGGATGCCCAGGGTTTTCCACAGGAGTGTCACCGTATTCTCCGTACTATGGGTGTAGCGGAGTCGAGTGGTTTTTTTTACTACATTCCAGCTTAGAGGAGCAGCCTATCAGTGGTAGCGTGCTTATGAGTTTGGTAGTCCAGCTGAGGCAACTTCACTTACATGGACTCAGTTTTCAGACATGTTCTTGAGGGAGTATGTTCCCCAGAGTCTCAGAGACGCATGGCATGTGGAGTTTGAGTAGTTGCGCAAGGGTTCTATGACTGTGTTAGAGTATGCAGTTCGCTTCAGTGATTTGGACCGACATGCACCAGCCTTGGTTGCTATAGTTCGAGAGAGGGTCCATCGGTTATCGAGGGACTCCATCCTAGTATTAGGATTAACATGGCGTGGGAGTTGGAGATGGAGATTTATTACCTGCAAGTTGTGAGTATTGCTAGGAGATTGGAGGGTATGCTTGCTTAGGAGAGAGAGGAGAGGGAGTCCAAGAGGTCTCGAGAGTTTGGCACTTATTGTGGTACTCGTGCCCTAGATACAACTCGACATGGTAGGGGCTATGTGAGTTTCCCCGTTCATTCAGCACTTCCAGCCGCCAGTGGTATTCTGGCCCTTTCTAGGCCCCAGAAGCCTTATTATGCACTGCCAGTATCTAGTTCACCTCCTGCACAGGGTGCTTTTAGCGGTTAGTCCAGCAAACCTGGCCCGAGCCAGCCATCGCAGCCACGCCCTCTAAGAGATTGTTTTGACTGTGGCGACACTCGCCATATGGTGAGGGATATCCCCAGACTTAGGAGGGGTGCACCTCCACAGAATTCTCAGGCACCGCGTCCTCAAACTAAGATTACAATACTAGCTACCACACCACTTGAGAGGTAGAGGTCCCTTTGAGGGGGAGGCCAGGATCTATATTATGCTCTTCCTGCTGGTATAGAGGCAGTTGCTTCTGATTCTGTAATCATTACAGGTATTGTTCCGTTCTGTAATAGAGATGCGTCAGTTTTATTTGATCCAGGCTCCACTTATTCTTATGTGTCCTCTTATTTTTTCCCATATTTGGGCATATCTCGTGATTCTTTGACTTCTCTTGTTTATGTGTCTACACCTGCAGGAGATTTTATTGTTGTTGACCGTGTGTGTCGGTGGTGTTTGGTTGTTCTTAGTGGTTTTGAGACTAGAGGCGACTTATTATTACTCAGTATGGTATATTTTGACGAGTATCTAGCTTATTTGAGACATGTCAATATTGATACCCCTACAGTTGAGTCAGTCCCACTGGTGAGGGATTTTCTAGATGTATTTCCAGGTGATCTTCCGAGCATGACGCCCGACAGAGATATTGACTTTTGCATTTATTTGTTGCCGAGAACTCAGCCCATCTCTATTCCTCCATATCGTATGGCTCCTCCCGAGTTGAAGGAGTTGAAGGAGTAGTTACAGGAGTTTCTTGATAAGGGCTTCATTTGGAGGGATCAGCCGGTCGAGGAGGCGACTTAGGAGACCGAGCATGATATGCGTAGCCATTATCCTCATCTTTTCACCACTTCAGGTATGTCCACAAACGATTGTTTTAAGAGGGGGAATATGTAACGACCAGGCCGGTCGTTTGAGAGTATTAGCTCCGATCCCCTATTTATTACTTCCCCCGTATTTTTTTCTGCTTATGTGACTTGCCGGGAGGTTCTATTTGTGGTTTCGGAGTGATTTGGGACACTTAGTCCCTAAAATGGAAGCTTAAGTTCTAAGATTTTGACCATAGTTGTACCTGTGCGAAGAAGATTCCATAATGGAGTTTCGTCAATTCCGTTGTTCCGTTGGGTGATTTTGGACTTAGGAGTGTGTTAGATTGTGTTTTGGAGGTCTGTAGCTGAATTAGGCTTGAAATGGAGAAAGTTAAATTTTTGGGAAGTTTATCCAGAAGTGAACTTTTTAATATCGTGGTTGGATTCTAATTTCGGATGTTGGGGTAGGTCCATAATGTCAATTATGACTTGTGTGCAAAATATGGGGTCAATTGGACCTGATTTGATAGGTTTCGACATCGGTTGTAGAAGTTTGAAGTTTCAAAGTTCATTAAGTTTGAACTGGAGGGTGATTGTTTTTGGAGTTGTTTGATTGATTTTGGGGCTCAACTAAGTTCGTATGGTGTTATAGGATTTGTTTCTATGTTTGGTTGAAGTCTCGGGGGCCTCGGGTAGATTCCGTGTGGTTAGCTGATCGATTTTAGGACTTGTTGAAGTTGCAGAAATTTCTGGTGTTTCCAGTTGCTGGTTTCCTTCTTTGCGTTCGCGATGGGAGTTCCGCTTTCGCAAAAAGGAACTGGAGATAGGAGGGGATTTTTGCTTCGCATTCGCGATGAAGGTCCCGCGTTCGCGAATCTCTGAGGTAACAAGTCTACGCGTTCGCGATGAGGGTCCCGCGTTCACATAGGGATAGCTGGTCAACTGAGTGTCCAGACAATTTGCCTATGCATTCTCGATGATGGCCCCACGTCCGTATAGGTTTAAGCTGAGTAAGCGTCGCACTCGCAATGAAGAATTTTGGGCTGAAGCAATTTCATGCTTCGCGAACGCGAGGGTTCTTCCGCGTTCGTGAAGAAGGGATCACTGGCAGAATATAACATTTGAAAATCGAGGGTTTAGCCATTTTTAACATAACTTGAGATAGAGAGCTCGGATTTGAACAAAATTTTGAAGGATTTTCAGAGGCATCGATTGGGTAATGATTCTTCACTTGTTTTTTTTTTTTTGTTATATCTCACTAATCTATCAATAGTTCCACCCTTTAATTTCGGATTTGGATTGAGAAAATTGGGAAAAATGGGAAAAGCTCTTCAACCAAAATTTTGAGTTTTGATTGGGATTGTGACGTCGGATTTGAGTAATTTTGGTATGAGTGAACTCATGGGTGAACGGATATTCGTATTTTGTGAATTTTGGTATAATTGTTTTTGGCTAGATTTGGGCCATTCAGATTCGGATAATCGAGGAAAGGGCATTCTTATTGACTGATTAAGCTTGGTGCGAGGTAAGTGACTTGCCTAACGTTGTGTGGGGGAAATCCTCTTAGGATTTGGTCCTGTTGTGATACTTCTGTGATATATGAGCGCCGTGTACGCGAGGTGACGAGTGCATACACATGCAAATTTTTGTAAAATCCGGTTTTTCACTGAGTAGTAGCCTGTTAAACCTTAATTGAGTTATACCAACATGTGTAGTTATCCTGTTTAGTCTAATTTCGCATGTCTACGTGTCTTAAATGCGTATTTGAAATCTATGCAGCATGTTTAGTTGAATTCCTGCCTTACTTGATTTGTATCAACCTTAGCTGTAGAATTCTTGCTGTTAATTGTTTTTTCAACTGATTTGAGCTGTGTGTTTACTTTTGGGACTACGAGGCAGTACCTCGGGAGATCCCCCTGCACATTTACTATTGAGACTACGAGGGGGTACCTCAGGAGATCTCCCTGCACATTTACTTTTGGGACTACGAGGCGGTACCTCGGGAGATCCCCATGCACATTTACTTTTGAGACTACGAACGGTACCTTAGAAGATCTCCTTGCATATTTACTTTTGGGAATATGAGACGGTATCTAGGGAGATCTCCTGTTGAATATTTACTTTTTGGACTACGAGACGGTATCTCAGGAGTTCCCTTGTTGTTTATCTCCTTGTTCTGTGTGGTTATTTCTCTGTGAATTCTTTCTGTTAAATACTCCGTATTTCTTCATTTTATTTATATCATCTGTCTTATTATAATATCCTAGTAGGTCCCGGGCCTGACCTCGTCACTACTCTATCGAGGTTAGGTTTGGCACTTACTTGGTACAGTTATGGTGCACTAATGCTACTCTTCTGCACTTTTTTGTGTGCAGATCCAGGCACTTCCTATCAGCCCCGCTATTAGCTGAGAGTGCTTGCTGCTGTACGGACACTTCAAGGTACATTTTCCGCGTCTGCAGACCTTGGAGTCCCCTTCTATTCCCTTCTTTCCGTACTTTCTTAGACTCTGGTGTATAGAGATACTAGTTTTCTTCTTTAGCTTGTGACTTATGATTACCGGATTTTGGGAACGCTGTGTATACTCTAATACTAGTTTTCTTGTACATGCCGAGCAGCACTTTATCATTTTATAGTTATCTGTTGCAGTCTGGTTGTTAAGTTTTTTTTTCATTTCTGTTATTCCGCAATTTGTTAGGCTTACCTAGTCGTAGAGACTAGGTGCCGTCATGAAATCTTACGGAGGGAGATTTGGGTCATGACAAGTTGGTATCAGAGCTCTAGGTTCATAGGTGTCGTGACTCACAAGCAAGTTTAGTAGAGTCTTGCAGATCGGTAGAGAGACATCTGTACTTATATTCGGGAGGCTATGGAACTGTTAGGAAAATTATGCTTCTTTGATTCCTTGTCGTGCGAAATTGTTGACTTCGAAATTCTGGACATGTATAAGCGGATTTGATGACAAGGCACCCGCCCCCTGCTAGAGCTGCAAGAGGCCGGGGCTGGGGTAGAGGCTGAGGATGTCCACGTGGTGTAGCCAGGCCACCCGCACGAGCTGCAATAGAGGAGCCCCCACTAGCTCTAGCTGGAGGGTAGGAACGTGAGGTCCTGTTGTTGCACCAGCCCTCCAGGAGACTAGCCCAATTTCTGAGCATGTTCAACACCTTGGCTCCAGCTGGATTGATTCCACTTGTTCCTGCCACATCTCAGGCCGGGGGAGGAGCACAGACTCCCGTCGCCCGTACATTAGAGCAGCGGGTTCAAGTCGACTAGGTTCCCGAGATCATACCGATGCAGCCGAGAGATCCAGTTTAGCCCGAGGTTAGGGCAGTAGTTTTGGAGGCGGAACAACTCAGACTTGAGAGGTACAAGAAGTACCACCCTCCTACCTTCAGTAGACTGGCGTCAGAGGATGCTCAGGGTTTTCCGCAGGAGTGTCACTGTATTCTTCGTACTATAGATGTAGCGGAGTCGAGTAGGGTTTCTTTTACTACATTCCAGCTTAAAGAAGCAGCCTATCGGTGGTGGCGTGCTTATGAGTTGGGTAGTCCAGCAGAGGCAGCTTCACTTACATGGACTCAATTCTCGAACATGTTTTTGAGGGAGTATGTTCCCTAGAGTCTCAGAGACGCATGGCGTGCGGAGTTTGAGTAGTTGTGCCAGGGTTCTATGACTGTGTCAGAGTATGCAGTTCGCTTCAGTGATTTGGCCCGACATGCACCAGCCTTGGTTGCTATAGTTTGAAAGAGGGTCCGTCGGTTTATAGAGGGACTCCATCCCAGTATCAGGCTTAGCATGGCCCAGGAGTTGAAGATGGAGATTTCGTACCAACAAGTTGTGATTATTGCTACGAGATTGGAGGGTATCCTTGATTGGGAAAGAGAGGAGAGGGAGGCCAAGAGGTCTCGAGAGTCTGGCACTTATTGTGGTACTCGTGCTCTAGCTGCAGTTCAACATGGTAGGGGAAATGAGAGTTGCCCCGTTCATTCAGCACTTACAACCGCTAGTGGTATTCCGGCCCTTTCTAGGCCACAGGAGCCTTATTATGCACCGCCAGTATCTAGTGCACCTCCTGCATGGGGTGCTTTTAGCTGTTAGTCCAGCAGAACTGGCTCGAGCTAGCCACATCAACCACAAATTCTGAGATCTTGTTTTGAGTGTGTCGACACTCGCTATATGGTAAGGCATCTCCCCAGACTTAGGAGGGGTGTACCTCCACAGACTTCTCAGGCACCGCGTGCTCCACCGGGTCCTCCACAGAAGAGTTATACGGATCGGAAGGTTCGCAATGTTTCATTCATGGTTGGAGAGAGGGTCCTACTCCGGGTGTCACCCATGAAGGGTGTTATGAGGTTCAGAAAGAAGGGCAAGCTCAGCCCAAGGTTTATTGGCTCATTTGAGGTGTTGCGACGTGTTGGGGAGGTTGCTTATGATCTTGCCTAGCAGGAGTTCATCCAGTATTCCATGTTTCTATGCTCCGGAAGTATCACGGCGATCCGTCTCATGTGTTGAATTTCAGCTCTGTCCAGTTGGACAAGGATTATCTTATGTTGAGGAGCCAGTGGCTATTATGGACATGCATGTGCAAAAGATGAGGCCAAAGAACATTGCTTCAGTGAAGGTTCAGTGGAGGGGTTAGCCGATTGAGGAGGTGACTTAGGAGACCGAGCATGATATGCGTAGCCGTTATCCTCATCTTTTCACCACTTCAAGTATGTCTCTATACTCGTTCGAGGACGAACGATTGTTTTAAGAGGGGGAGGATGTGACAAGCAGGCCGATTGTTTGAGAGTATTATCCCCGATACCCTATTTATTACTTTCCCCGTATCTTTTTCTGCTTATGTGACTTGCAGGGAGGTTCTGTTTATGGTTTCGGAGTGATTGGGACA
Source organism: Nicotiana knightiana (assembly GCA_005239525.1). Taxonomy (NCBI): domain Eukaryota; kingdom Viridiplantae; phylum Streptophyta; class Magnoliopsida; order Solanales; family Solanaceae; genus Nicotiana; species Nicotiana knightiana. The sequence continues at coordinate 63,217 of ML409966.1, read as the reverse complement.
CTTAGTCCCTAAAACAGAAGCTTAAGTTCTAGGATTTTGAACGTTGTTGGAACTGTATGAAGACGACTTTGGTATGGAGTTTCATCAGTTCCATTAGTATCGTTAGGTGATTTTGGACTTAGGAGTGTGTTCGGATTGTGTTTTGGAGGTATGTAGCTGAATTAGGCTTTAAATGGAAAAAAGTTGAATTTTTGGGAAGTTTGATCGGAAGTGAAATTTTTGATATCGTGGTCTGATTTTGATTCCGTATGTTGGTGTAGGTCCGTTATGACTTGTGTGAAAAATATGGGGTCAATCGGACCTGATTTGATAGGTTTCGGCATCGGTTGTAGAATTTTGAAGTTTCAAAGTTCATTAAGTCTTGAATTGGAGGGTGATTATTTTTGGCTTTGTTTGATTGATTTGGGTGCTCAACTAAGTGCGTATGGTGTTATAGGACTTGTTGGTATGCTTAGTAGAAGTATCGGGGGCCTTGGGTAGATTCCGGGTGATTAGCAGATCGATTTTAAGACTTGTTGAAGTTGCAGAAATTTCTGGTGTTTCCAGTTGCTGATTTCTTTCTTCGCGTTCACAATGGGAGTTCCGCATTCGCGAATAGAAACTGGAGATAGGAGGGGATTTCTGCTTCGCGTTCGCGATGAAGGTCCCGCATTCGCGAATCTCTAAGGTAACAAGTCTACGCGTTCGCGATGTGGGTCCCACATTCACGTAGAGATAGCTGGTCAACTGAGTCTCCAGGAAATTTGCCTACACATTCGCGATGATAGCCCCGTGTTCGCGTAGGTTTGAGCTGAGTAAGCGTCGCGCTCGCGATGAAGTATTTTGGACTGAAGCAATTTTGTGCTTCGCGAACGCGAGGGTTCTTCCGCGTTCGCGAAGAAGGGATCACTGGATAGAATATAACATTTCAAAATCAAGGGTTAAACCATTTTTAAAATAACTTGAGATAGAGAGCTCGAATTTGGATGATATTATGAAGGATTTTTAGAGGAATCATTTAGGTAATGATTCTTCACTTGTTAATAGTTATATCCCACTAATCTATCATTAATTCCATCCTTTAATTTCGGATTTGGGTTGAGAAAATTGGGAAAAATGGGAAAAGTTCTTCAACTAAATTTTGAGTTTTGATTGGGATTTTGACGTCAGATTTGAGTAATTTTGGTATGAGTGAACTCGTGGGTGAATGGTGTTCGTATTTTTTGAGTTTTACCCGATTTCGAGACGTGGGCCCGGGTTGACGTTTTGGGGTGATTTTCGAAGTTCTTGTTAAAGTCTTGATTTCATTAATTAGATTAGTCTATTATAGTTGTATTTATGGTATGTAATTGTATTTGGCTAGATTTGGGCCATTTGGAGTCGAATAATCTAGGAAAGGGCATTTTTATTGACTGATTGAGCCTAGTGTGAGGTAAGTGGCTTGCCTAACCTTGTGTGGGGGAAATCCTCTTATGATTTGGTCCTGTTGTGATATTTTTGTGATATAGAGCGCCGTGTACGCGAGGTGACGAGTGCATACACGGGCTAGTTGTTGTAAAATCCAATTTTTCACTGAGTAGTAGTCCGTTACACCTTAATTGAGTTATATCAGCATGTGTAGTTATCCTGTTTAGTCTAATTTCACATGTCTACGTGTCTTAAATGCCTAATTTAAATCTATGCAGCATGTTTAGTTGAATTCCTGCCTTACTTGATTTGTATCAACCTTAAATGTAGGATTCTTGTTGTTAATTGCTTTTTCCACCGATTTGAGCTGTGTGTTTACTTTTGGGACTACGAGGTGGTACCTTGGGATATCCCTCTGCACATTTTCTTTTGAGACTACGAGGTAGTACTTCGGGAGATCTCTTTGCATATTTACTTTTGGGACTACGAGACGGTATCTCGGGAGATCCCTTGTTGAGTATTTACTATTGTGACTACGAGACGGTATCTCGGGAGGGCCCTTGTTGTTTATCCCTTTGTGAGATCTACACCGATCACCGAAGTTTGTAGCATCTGTTCAAATAGAAGGATCTTAACTTGCATCAGCGGAGGTGGTTGAGCTGCTTAAGGATTATGTTATCACCAATTTGTACCATCCCGGGAAGGTCAATATGGTGGCTGATGCCTTGAGTCACTGGGCGGAGAGTTTGGGGAGCTTAGAATATCTACCTACAACAAAGAGATCATTTGCGTTGGATGTCTAGGCCTTCGCCAACCAGTTTGTTAGATTGGATATTTTCGAGCCGACTCGAGTGTTAGCTTGTGTGGTCTCTCAGTCTTCTCTTTATGATCGTATTAGGGAGCGCCAGTATAATGACCCCAATATTCTTGTCCTTAGGGACACGGTTCAGCATGGTGATGCTAAGGAGGTCACTATCGGAGATGATTGTGCAATGAGGATGCATGACAGGCTATGTGTGCCCAATGTAGATGGATTGCGTGAGTTGATTCTCCAGGAGGCTCACAGTTCGCGGTAATCTATTCATCTGGGTGACGCGTCAGTACTTGAGGCAACATTATTGGTGGAGGAGAATGAAGAAGGACACAGTGGAAGATGTAGCTCGATGCCTAAATTGCCAGAAGGTAAAGTATGAGCATCACCAGCCAGGTGGATTGCTTCAGAAGTTAGAGATCCCGGGTGGAAATGGGAGCGAATCATTATGGATTTCGATGTTGGGCTTCCGCAGACTCAGCGGAAGTTTGATACAGTTTGGTGATTGTGGACAGGCTAACCAAGTCAGCTTATTTCATTCGTGTGAGGACTACCTATTCTTTCAAGCAGCTAGCTTGAGTTTGTATCTGCGAGATCGTCAGGCTTCCTGGCGTACCGATATCTATCATCTCTGACCTACGCAGTTTACATTATGGTTCTAGAGGACTGTACAACATGAGTTGGTTACTCGAGTGGAGTTGAGCACAACATTTCACCATCAAACGAATGGACAGTCCGAGCGCAGATATTAGAGGATATGCTTCGTGCGTGTGTGAGGGAGTTTGGAGGTTCTTGGGATCAGTTCTTGCCACTTGTTGATTTTTCTTACAATAAGAGTTATCAGTCGATCATCCAAAGGGCACCGTGTGAGGCTTTGTATGGTAGGCGGTGTCGGTCTCTAGTGGGTTAGTTCGAGCCGGGCGAGGCTAGGTTATTGGGTACAGACTTGGTTCAGGATGCTTTGGAGAAGGTTAAGGTGATTCAGGATCGACTTCGCATAGCCCATTCCAGAAAGAAGAGTTATGCTTATCAGAATGTTCGAAATGTTGCATTCATGGTTGAAGAGTGGGTCCTGCTCCAGGTGTCACCCATGAAGGGGTTTATGAGGTTCGGAAAGAAGGGCGAGCTGAGACCAAGGTTTATTGGCCCATTCGAGGTGTTGGGGAGGTTGCTTCTGAGCTTGCCTTACCTTCCAGCCTAGCAGGAGTTCATCCGGTATTCCATGTTTCTATGCTCCAAAAGTATCACGACGATCCATCTCATGTGTAGGATTTCAGCTTAGTCTAGTTGGACAAGAATTTATCTTATGTTGAGGAGCCGGTGCCTATTTTGGACAGAAAGGTGCGAAAGTTGAGGTAAAAAAACATTGCTTCAATGAAGGTTCAGTGGAGGGGTCAGCTGGTCGAGGAGGCAACTTGGGAGATCGAGCATGATATGTGCAGCCGTTATCCTCATCTTTTCACCACTTCAGATGTGTCTCTCTACTCGTTTGAGGACGAACGATTATTTTAAGAGGGGGCATGTAACGACCCGGCCAGTCGTTATAGAGTATTATCCCCAATCCCCTATTTACTGCTTCCCCGTATCTTTTTCTGCTTATGTGACTTTCCTGGAGGTTCTGTTTGTGGTTTCAGAGTGATTCGAGACACTTAGTCCCTAAAACGGAAGCTTAAATTCTAGGATTTTGGCTGTAGTTGGAACTGTGTGAAGACGACTACAGAATGCAGTTTTGTAGGTTCCTTTAGCTCCATTGGGTTATTTTAGACTTAGGAGTGTGTCCAGATTATGTTTTGGAGGCGTGTAGCTGAATTAGACTTGAAATGTCGAAAGTTGAATTTTTGGGAAGTTTGACCGGAAGTGAACTTTTTGATATCAGGATCGGATTTCAATTCTGGAAGTTGGGGTAGGTCTGTAATGCCAATTATGATGTGTGTGCAAAATTTGGGGTCAATCAGACGTGATTTGATAGGTTTCGACATTATTTGTAGAAGTTTGAAGTATCAAAGGCCATTAAGTTTGAATTGGAGGGTGATTCGTGTTTTTGGCATTGTTTGATATGATTTGGGGGCTCAACTATGTTTGTATGGTGTTATAGGACTTGTTGGTATGTTTCATTGAAGTCCCGGGGGCCTCGGGTGGATTCCGGGTGGTTAGCGGATCGATGTTGGACTTGTTGAAGTTGTAGTAATTTCTGGTGTTTCCAGTTGCAGGTTTCCTTCTTCGCTTTAGCGATGGGAGTTCCATTCGCGAAGAGGAACTGGAGATAGGAGGGATTTGTGCTTCACGTTTGCGATGAAGGTCCCCCATTCGTGAAGCTCTGAGGTAACAAGTATGTGCGTTCGCGATGAGGGTCCCGCGTTCGTGTAGAGATAGCTGGTCAACTGGGTCTCCAAGCCAGTTGCCTATGCGTTCGCGATGATGGTCCCGCATTCGCGTAGGTTTGAGATGACTAAGATTCGTGTTCGAGATTAGGCCACCGCATTCGCGATGAAGAATTTTGGACTGAAGCAATTTTGTGCTTCGCTAACGCGAGGGTTCTTCCGCGTTCGCGAAGAAGGGATCACTGGGCAGAATATAACATTTCAAATCGAGAGTTTAGCCATTTTTAATATAACTTGAGATAGAGAGCTCGAATTTGGATGAAATTTTGAAGGATTTTTAGAGGCATCGATTGGGTAATGATTCTTCACTTGTTTCTGGTTATATCCCACCTATCTATCATTAACTCCACCCTTTAATTTCGGATTTGGGTTGAGAAAATGGGAAAAGTTCTTCAATCAAATTTTTGAGTTTTGATTGGGATTTTGACGTCAGATTTGTGTAATTTTGGTACGAGTGAACTCGTGGGTGAATGGTGTTCGTGTTTTGTGACTTTTACCCGATTCCGAGACGTGGGTCCGAGTCAACTTTTTGGGGCGATTTTTAAAATTTTTGTTAAAGTCTTGATTTCATTAACTAGATTAGTCTATTATAGTTGTATTTATGGTATGCAATTATTTTTGGCTAGATTTTGGCCATTCGGACAGATAATCGAGGAAAGGGAATTCTTATTGACTAATTGAGTTTGGTTCGAGGTAAGTGGCTTGCCTAATCTTGTGTGTGTGGAGGTGGGGGGGAATCCCCTTAGGATTTGGTGTTGTTGTGATATTTCTGTGGTATGTGAGCGCCGTGTACGCGAGGTGACGAGTGCATACACGGGCTAATTGTTGTAAAATTCAATTTTTGCCGAGTAGTAGCCTGTTACACCTTAATTGAGTTATACCAACATGTGTAGTTATCCTGTTTAGTCTAATTTTGCATGTCATCGTGTCTTAAATGCTTATTTGAAATCTGTGCAGCATGTTTAATTGAATTCCTACCTTACACTATTTGTATCAACCTTAGCTTTATAATTTTTGTTGTTAATTGCCTTTTCCACCGATTTGAGCTGTGTGTTTACTTTTGGGACTACGAGCGGTTCCTCGGGAGATCCCCCTACACATTTACTTTTGGGACTATGAGGCAGTACCTCGGGAGATCCCCTTGCACATTTACTTTTGAGACTACGAGGCGGTACCTCAGGAGATCTCCTTGCATATTTACTTTGGGACTACGAGACGGTTTCTCAGGAGATCCCCTGTTGAGTATTTACTTTTTAGACTACGAGACGGTATGTTATTTATCTCCTTGTGTTGTGTTGTTATTTCTCTATGAATTCTTTCTATTAAATTCTCCATCTTTCTTCATTTTATTATATCATTTGTCTTATTATTATATCCCAGCTGGGCCCGGACATGACCTCGTCACTACTCTACTGAAGTTAGGCTTGGCACTTACTGGGTACCCTTGTGGTGTACCAATGCTACTCTTTTGCACATGTTTTGTGTGCACATCCAAGTACTTCCTATCAGCTCCACTATTAGCTGAGAGTGCTTGCTGCTGTACGGAGACTTCAAAGTACATCTTCTGCATCCGCAGACATCGGAGTCCCCTTCTATTCCCTTCTTTCTGTACTTTCTTAGACTCTGGTGTATAAATATACTAGTTTTCTTCTGTAGCTTGTGATTTATGATTACGGGGTTTTGGGAATGCTGTGTATACTCTAGTACTAGTTTGCTTATACATGCCGAGAGGCACTTTATCATTTTGTAGTTATCTATTGCAGTCTAGTTGTTAAATTTTTGTTTTCATTTCTGTTATTTCGCAATTTGTTAGGCTTACTTAGTCGTAGATACTAGGTGCCGTTACGAAAAATTACAGAGGGATATTTGGGTCGTGACACAATTATTGTTTAGTAGCTATTAACTTCCTATAGCTATCATATATATAATATAATTCCTATAACTACTATTTAGTTGTTACGCGACTGTATTCGTTGTATTCACGTTACTGTATTCATGAATGCAATAGCAGAATTTGCCTAAAAAATAGGGGAGTCCAGCAGTGCGACTGCATTCATTGTATTCGCGCTACTGTGTTCATGAATACAATATCGGATTTCACCTAAAAAATAAGGGAGTATAGCTGTTTAATAACGGAAAGAGAATCAATTAGCGTGTGTTTAACCAAAGAATTAGACCCTTTTACAAAGCTTATTTTTAATATGAATACGAGTTACTGATAATCAAGATAATGGAAAAAATAAATAATAAACAATATTGCAGAAATAAAAGATTGATGTTGATTGTATTCGAGAATCAGATGCCTTTACAAGCTATATTCTCCTCCCTTATATAAGACATTCTTATAACGTACGTTTCTTGCTATGGTTACTCATCAATGACTAATTATGACATTAATGAGGCGTTACAAAGGATAAGGTAATTGGGGTTCAGTTACATAACGTTCGAGTAATCAATTGTGGGTTCCTGAATCTGCTCGTAGCTTTGTCTAGATTCATTCTGACCATGCCTATCTCCCGTTTTGATTAAGTTAAGTTTCCCGTGTCTGATAAGTTCGTGGGTTTAATGAACCGTGCCTCTTTGTACCGTATCTCTTCAAGGAGTCACGTTCAGCTATCGCGTTTTCTTGTGTCTACGTGACTAGCTGAGTTGTCAAAAGCTGGCTTACGTGTGAAACTATTTTTTTACCAATACAGATAGTCCCCCCACTTATCATATATTTAACAATTAATATTTGGTAAGTGGATATTCATTTATGGCGGGAATATTTTGCCGCCGCTTTTCCTTGAATCGTTGTATCCTTCTCTGAAACATAGGCATCATTTGTCATTTCCATTTAATGCTCATACCACGTGTTCTTTTCGGATTGGTTCTGCATTTACTCAGCACCTTTTTAGGGCTTTTTGCAGCTGTGACAGTCCCGAAGTTACATTTTCAATTATGACTTTTCATCATTATTTTCCTTTTTCTTCATGTTTGACGGTTGTCTTCAAGTATAAAATCATGTTTTCTTTTCTTTGATTCCACCAAACACTTTTCTAACTTTGTCTTTTGTAAAGAACTTTCTTCTTTGCCTTTGTAAACATGTCTTCTTCAACCCAACCTTAAAGAGTAATAGATATTGAAAGTTTAGCGCCTTCTTCTGCTCCGACTAGGAGTCGGAGGGGTGGTAGACTTAGAAGTCTAGGATCCATTCCTTCGAGGGGCTGTTCTTCTTCTCAGATAATTCCTTCTCCTTCCACTAGATCTCCAGTTTCTCTGAGATTTAGGGTTTCTCGGTCTTTGTCTAGAGGTAGAGGCGAACGCCTTCGTGAACCTGGAGTCGATGAAATTGTCCCTGCTGAGTTTGTTTTCGCTAGGGATAGTCAAGTTCTTGTAGATCAATCTTCTTCTAGTGTAGAAAGATATCCAACCCTTATAACTGAAGGTCAGATTTCCCTTGTTCGTAGGGAATGCTTTTGGAAATCTGACTTTCCTGTCTATATTCCGAAAAGTAATCAAAGAATAATGTCTTAAAAGACGGGATATTCTTTTGTTTATACGTATCCTTTCACTTTTGGGTTTAGACCCCCTATTGACCCAGTTATGATTGAGTTTTGCCATTTTTTCAAATATCTGCTTAGGACAAGTTGGCCCGCTTGTGTGGCGAGTTGTCGTATTCCTTAGGAGTTTGGATTCTTTAGCCTCGGTTCCTTTTACCTTCAACCATATTATTCACATCTACTCTCCTACCTTTTTTCGTGAAGGGGTTTTTACTCTGACTACTAGAAGCAAAAGAGTGTTGGTAACCCCTGGAGACGATAAGGATAGGGGTTGGTACCTCCGGTATGTTGTTGTTCCCACTGCTGGTTTAGTGGGTGAAGTAAATCTTCCCTTCCCTGAGAAGTGGAATCGCGCACGTGAGTATGCTTTAGCTTTCATTTACTTTTTCTTGTTTTGACTTGAGATGTTTTATTTAACACCGTATCTTCTTATTTTCCTTTTCTCAGCAATCATGAATACTGTTGAGAATGTCTCCGGTATTCGTGATTGGGTAGAAAAACTGTTATCTGTTGCTTCTTCAGAAGAAAAATCTTGGAAGTACCTCGCTGGGAGGTATGGTTGGCAAGTAAAGACCCACGGTAAGTGAAGCTTTTGTTCTTGCTTCTTTCCTTACTCGAGTCTTTTTTTTTGTCGTTTAACTTTTTTCCCTTTTTAATAGGATTCTCTGCTCAGGGGGTGTCTGCTTCCTCTATCCCGAAGATGTCCTTGGCTCAAGCCCGGGAAATTATTGCTGGTTCATCTTCCTCGAAGAGGAAGATTCGTGAGTCTCGTTCCACAGAGGAAGAGGAAGAGGGTGCTTTAGTGCACATGCCACAGAGAAGGTGAATGGTTTTAGATGATGAACCTACTGCCTCAACCTTGCCTCCCGTGTCTGTGATTGAGCCCCTTGTCTTTGATGATGTTTCGCATTCCCCTATTCATGGTGGTATTGATCTTGCTCCTGACGACGTCCCTTTGGCTGTTGTCTTTCCTGCTTCTTTGAGAGAAGCTGTTTCGTCTATTCCTTTGGCTATCTCAACTTTTGCTGCTGCTTTGCCTGTAACTTCTTCAACTTTTCAACTTTCCGTGCCTGCTTCTTTGCCCGTGGCTTCTCCATCTCCTCAATCTTCCGTGCCTGTTGCTATTCCATCTCTACCTGCTTCCATGCCTTCCGTTAGGGAAGTAGGGTCTTCCAGCAGAGAGATGCGACAGGTGGTAATAGAGGTTCCAGCTGAGGGAAACCTTTTCAAGAAGACGGGTGAGCCTGAAGTGTGGCTCAAACCTTTGATAGGTCCTGCTGAGAAAGCAAAGCTAGCTAACCACGGTGCTCTTATAGGCATGGAGCTTATGAAGAGGATTTCAAACTTTAGAGGAGTCTATTGTTCCATTAAGGGCTTCTCATGAAGCTCTAGAGGCGGAGAAGAACGGGTTGAGGGCTGAGCTTCAAGTGTGGGCACAAGATTATGAAGATTTGGAAGAGGTGACTGCTGTCGATGTGAGCTAGGCGTATTCGAATTCTCGCCTTGACACATTGATGGAAATGAGTCAAGAGGGTTTTGACCTTAGTGCTGGAATAGACAAAACTAAGGAAGCCACGGAGAAGGCTCAACAGGGTCATAACCTCTCTTCACCTGATGGTGAGATTCCAGCCGCTCATGCCTCTTCATCCTCAGTTGCTCCCGCCCCTTCTGCCTCTAAAGTCAACCCCTCTCTTGAAAAGATCTAGTTGGTTTATCCCTTTTTTCTTTTTCTGTGTATCAATTGGTGGTTACACCCAGTCCCATCGGGGGTAAATTTGGATTTCCTTTAAGTCCCCAAATGACAACTTAGGGGCACCACAATGTAAATATAAAAATTTTATACGGCTAAGTATAAGTTAATACTTAGTTTTAGCCGTTTTTAATATATAAATTTTAGTTCGACTTTTGTTGAGTTTCTGTTTCACTCTTTAAGTCTTTTGCATGATTTATTTTTCGAGGTTTTAGTTTTACCTTCGAGTTTTGCATGTGAAATGCTTTAGACTACTTGTACCTTTTTTAAAATAGGCACGATGTCATATTAAATGTGTGCCTTTTTGTAATAGGCATAGTTTATGGAAGAGGGCCCTTTATAATTGACATGAAGAAGACGTCTCAACTTCATGATAATGCAATAGAGTGATAGGAATTTTACACATGTTTAAGAATGTTTCTAAGGAAAGTTTTTTGTTTAAACTTCCATGACATTTTACATGTGTTTGGTTATTGTCTAAAACTCACGCTTGCAATTGTTTTTTGTTTAACATATTTTGATATACTCTTGTATTTCATAACTGTTTTTCATAGGTAACAGTTTTTCGATATTAATACAAGGAAATAACTGTTTTTTACTAGTAACAGTTTTTATAAAGATTGGGGTTTTTATCCGCAACTGTTTTGGAAACAATTTTCTAATAAGTACGAGGGAAATTTTTTCTTATTCGTGACTGTTTTATTTGATAACAGTTTTTTGAACGAATACAAAGATTTAGATCTTTCATCCATAACTGTTTTATTAGAGAATAATTTTTTGAATGAGTATATTGATGATGATCTTTTACCCTTAACTGTTTTTGTTACAACAGTTTTGAAAAGATGTACATTTCTTTCTCGTGACTAACATTTTGCCTTCCAACCTGAATATGTTCGAAGGTTTTTTCATTTTGCATTAGGCTTTGTATTTGGATGGCTCTTTTGATTTCTTTCGATTCTTCTCGTGTCACTTGTCTCATTAGGTAGATGGGTCTTTAGGCTCGAGCTTTTGACTTTCTGATAGTCTTCTTTACTTCATCTTAGCCTTCCATACTGTATAGTCCCCCAAGTGTTTGAGCTTTGAAGAATGAAATTTCGAGCACTTGATTATTCCTTCCTTTGGTCCTTTTCCTGAAAAGGAAAAACATTCCCGACTCGAAGGTATATAGTTTTTTAGTTGATGACTGCTTAACCCTTTTTAAAATGTCCATCAGAAAGTGTAACCCTAGACCGAGAATTGTGTTATTTACTCGTGTATTTGCAGGTCTAATATCATCATATGGTGATGGGTTAGCTTTATGCCTATCATCTAAAACAGTTAGTAAAATTTTTAAATGTTCAAAATAAAATCGAACGTGTGATACCTGACGGTGGGTATTCTTTTCTTTTTAGAAGTAATACTTCTTCAGATGGATGGCGTTCCAACATGTTGGTAAAACTCTGTCGTCCATAGCTTCCAACTCATAGGCGCCTTTCCCAGCTATGCCCTCGGATTTTGTAAGGTCCTTCCCAGTTCGGATTTAGCTTTCCTGCACCTGCTTCTTTTGTTGATTGAAAGACTTTTTTTGAGGACGAAGTCCCCAATTTTTAAAGTACCTGAGATGAGCTTTACGGTTGTAATAATGCTCTGTGATATGTTTTTGAGCTGCCATCCGTATTAATGCTGCTTCTCTCCGTGGTTCGAGCAGGTCCAGGTTGGTCCTTAATTCATCGTCGTTTTCACCTTCCATTGCTGTTGAGAACCTTATGCTTGGTTCGCCAATCTCCACTGGTATTAAGGCTTCTGAGCCATAAACAAGTGGGAACGGAGTTTCTCCCGTGGCTATTTTTGAAGTTGTTTTGTATGCCCATAGTACCGCTGGTAACTCATCAGGCCATTTTCCTTTGGCTTTATCCAGCCTCTTTTTTAGATTGTTGATGATAACCTTATTCGTTGACTCAGCTTGACCATTAGCCACGGGGTGGTACGACGTTGAGGTGATTCGCTTGATTTGCCAACTTTCGAAGAATTCTGTGATTTGCGAGCCTATGAATTGTGAGCCATTATCACACACTATCTCCTTCGGTATTCCAAATCGACATATTACATTTCTCCATAAGAAGCTTTTAACATCCTTTTCTCGCACTTGTTTTAACGCTTCTGCCTCTACCTATTTCATAAAATAGTCGGTTAGTACGAGTAAAAACCGTACATGTCCTTTAGCTGTGGGAAGAGGTCCTACTATGTCCATACCCCATTTCATGAAAGGCCATAGGGATGTTATTGGATGTAATAATTCCGCCAGTTGATGCATGTTATTGGCAAACCTTTGGCACTTGTCACATTTGGATACGAAATTCTCGACTTGTTCTTCCATCTTAGGCCAATAGTATCCGGCTCTGATTAGTGTTTTCACTAAGGATCTCGCCCTTGAGTGATTTCCACAGTGTCTTTCGTGGAATTCTTTCATCACAAATTCCGTCTGGTTAGGTCCAAGGAATTTAGCTAGGGGTCCTCCGAACATCTTGCGATAAAGTAAGTTGCGTAAGGCAGTACCGTGCAGCTTTGCAGCGTAGCGCTTGAGCCGCTTTCCTATCTTCAGGTACGGTGCCGTTCTACAAAAAATTAAGAATTTCGTTTCTCCAGTCCCAGGTTAGGTTGTTGAAAGTTACCTAATTCCTGTCCTGGTCTATTATTGAATGAAATAGTTGAGCGACAATTGTATTGTATTTGTTCGTTACTTCCGTGACTGCTGTGAGGTTAGCTAATGCATCTGTCTCTGCATTTTCCTCTCTAGGTATTTGCATTACCTTCCATGTTTTGAATTGTCTCACGAGCTCTCGTTATTTTTTAAGATACTGTTGCATTCTGGTCTCTCGAGCGATGTAAGTCCCCTGTATCTGATTTACTACCAGTTGGGAGTCGCTGTTGATCACAATTTGCTCGATTGAGAGCTCCCGTGCAAGTTCAAGCCCTGCAATAACAACTTCGTACTCTACTTCATTGTTAGTGATAAGAAACACTTTATAGCTTGCTGTGTCTTTTCACCCGTGGATGATATCAAGACTATGCCTAAGCCGGAACCTTTTATATTTGAAGAACCATCGGTGAACAAGGTTCATAGGCCTGGATTAACACCGTTAAAGAGTTGTAACTCTTTTTCTACTTCAAATACAATGCTATTACTAAAGTCAGCAACAAAATCAGCTAGTATTTGAGACTTAATTGCGGTTCTAGGCTGATAGATTATCTCATGCTCACTTAATTCTATGGCCTATTTGGCTAATCTTCCTGACAATTCTTGTTTATGCAGAATATTTCTTAAAGGATATGAGGTCACAATAGTGATTGGGTGGCATTGAAAATAGGGTCGTAATTTTCTAGATTCCATTATTAAAGCTAAGGCTAACTTTTCCAGATGTAGATATCTAGTCTCAGCATCTAGCAAAGTTTTCCTTACATAATTGATTGGTGATTGTTTACCTTTATCTTCTCTTACCAATACTGCACTTACAGCAATTTCTGTGACAGCCAGGTAGATGTACAATCTTTCCCCTTCTTTTGGCTTTGAAAGCAGTGGTGGTTGCGATAGATAAATCTTCAGGTTCTTGAGGGCTTGCCGACACTCTTCAGTCCATTCAAACTGATTCTACTTTTTGAGAACTGAGAAGAATTTTAAACTTTTTCGGAAGATTTAGAAATAAACTAGCCAAAGCTGCTATTCTCCCTGTCAGTCTTTGAACTTCCTTTTTATTTGTTAAGACATCAGGTATTTCCTCTATGGGTTTAATTTGAGAACCTCTATTCCTCTGTTTGATACAAGGAAACCCAAAAATTTGCCTGATTCCACTCCAGAAGCGCATTTCTCTGGATTTAACTTCATATTATACCTGCGTAAAATATCAAAAGCAGTAGAGAGGTGCNACCAGAATATGCATCTAGAAAGCTTAATAGTTCATGACCTGCGGTGGAATCAATCATTTGATCTATATGAGGCAATGGGAATGAATCTTTGGGGCATACTTTGTTTAAGTCAGTGTAATCTACGCATACTCTCCACTTGCCATTCTTTTTAGGTACTACCACGGTGTTTGCTAACCAGTTAGGGTACGTTACCTCTCGTATCGAACCAATCTTCAAGAGTTTTTGTACCTCTCCGTCAATCACTTGGTTCTTGAATGGTCCTTGCTTTCTTTTCTTCTGCTTAACAAGTACGAATGATAGATCTTCATTTAGTTTATGAGTCATCACTTCTGGTGGAATGCCTGTCATATCTGAGTGGGACCACGCAAAGCAGTCTGCGTTAGCCTTTAAATAACCAATTAACTTACCTCTTCGAGCGGAGTCTAGCCTCGTGCCTATTTACACTTTCTGCTCAGGCTTTTGTTCAGATAATGGAACAACTTTGAGCTCTTCCGTAGTTGTTTTGATGTTATCATCTTCCTCCGGTTCACGAATGACGTCCGGTCATGAATCTGTTTCTGTGTGGTATAGTATACCTTCCATGGTAACTTGATTTTCCTTCTCGTATGCATTTTCTTTCGTACCTGTTTCAGCAATAATACCTTGCGTACCTATTTGAGAAGTAATTTCTTCCATGCCTGTTTGGGCGGTGATACCTGCTTGGGAGACTTCCTTATCTCGTAATTCTTCCACCTCTATTTTCTTGTTGTGGTGTACAACATAATTTATATTTTTTGCGGTCTGTTGATCTCCTTTGATTTGTTGAATCCCCCATTCAGAGGGAAAATTTAATTACTTGATGCAACGTGGAGGGTATAACTTTCATGTAGTGGATCCATGGTCTTCCAATGATCACGTTATAAGCCATGTGAGTATCGATGACTTGGAACCTAGCTCTTTTTATCACCCCCTCAGCATAAGTGCTAAGCCCAATTTCTCCTTTTGTTATAACTGTAGAGTTATCAAACCCTGATATTGCTCGTGCTTTTGGGATTACTTGGTCCCCTAGCAGCATTTCTTCCATGACTCTTAGAAAAATGATATTGACTGAACTGCCTGGATCAATCAACACTCTTTTCACGTTAGTGTCATGAATAAGTAAAGATATTACCAGAACATCGTTATGTGGAAGCATTAATCCGCTACTATCTGCATCATCGAAGGTTATATCGTCTTCTTCACGAGCACGTTTCCCGTGTTTAATTGTGAACTTTTTGGTTGTTTTTCAAATCACTCCGTTTACTTATTCACCCCCGTGTATTACGTTAACAATTCGTTTTGGAGAAGGAGGCTTTGGGGGCTCCTGCCTGTTCCTCATGTATGCCTGTTTACCTTTATCACTAAACAATTCTGTTAAATAGCCCTATTTAAACAAATTTTCTACTTCACCTTGTAAAAATCTGCAATCTGCAGTTTTGTGCCCATGATCGTTGTGAATTCACACTAGTGATCTGGATTTCTTCTACTTAGATTTGACCGCATCTCTTTGGGCCGCTTAACCTTGTCTCCCATATTCTTCAAAGTTAAGACAAGTTCAGTAGTACTTACATTATAGGTATGATCCCCAACTTGAGTACTACCTCTAGGTTGTTCATCTCGATCTTTCTTAGATCTAGACGAGGATGAGACTATATCTCTTCCTTGTGGTCTATAGTCCGACCTAGTATTTTTGAACCTGGAGCGGATATCGCGTCCCGAGGGTCCTAAGTAAGGATCGTACCTGTTTTTACCTGATCTTCTATCTGATTTAGGACGTTTGGATTTGGAATGATCTTCATCTTTTGAGCGAGCAATGATATCTTCTTCTATTCTGAGTTTAGTACTGTACCTGTTATATACATCGTTCCATGTTATGGCGGGGAATTCTCTTAGATTCTCCTTAAGTCGCCTGGTGGCTTCTGAGCTTTTATCGTTCAAGTTGCTTGCAAATGCCATGGCTGCCCAATTATCAGGCACCCTGGGCAACTGCATTCTTTCTCGTTGAAACCTGTCTACAAACTCACGGAGTAGTTCCGTGTCTCCTTGTTTTATTTTGAATATGTCTTCCATTCTCTTCTCAACTTTTTGTGCACCAGAGTGTGCTTTTATAAACGAATCTGCAAGCTCAGCAAAAGAGTCAATAGAATTTTCAGGGAGAAGAGAATACCAGGTTAGAGCCCCTTTGGTAAGTGTTTCCCCAAATTTTTTGACAAGGACTGATTCAATCTCTTGTTTCGTTAAGTCGTTGCCTTTTACCCCAGTAGTGAAAGCAGTCACATGGTCGCGTGGGTCAGTTGTTCCATCATATTTGGGAACGTCAGGCATTTTAAACTTCTTGGGTATAGGCAAGGGTGCCGCACTTGGCTTCCAAGGTTGTTGAGAATATCTATCAACATCGATGCCTTTGATGATAGGTGGTACTCCAGGAATTTGTTCGATGCGATCGTTCTGCTCCTTCATCTGTTTCTGCATGGTTAGCAGTAAATTTTGTAATTCTGAGTTATTAGATATACCTGGTCTCGTTTCGAGAGATTCATTAGGAGTATCTCCTCTTCCTGAGTTTGCCAACCCAGATTGAGGATTTTCCATGGTGATGGTGTTATTGGGAGGTGGCGTCGGTGGTGTATGCAACGCTGCCAGTAATCCTCTCGCAAATTCTTGCAAAGCTTGGCTTACATACTCTGCAATCATTTGCTTTACACGATCTTGTTCCACAGTTTGATCATTATCACCATTGTTGTTATTGGATCTTTCTGGGGATTGTTCCCTCGAACCACGTGGGGTTCCTGAAGGTGATGGAACTGGGGTTCCACTTCTTTGCTGGTTGTTGTCGTTGGTATTTGACATAATTCAAAGGATATCACTTGGAAAGTAAACAAAGATTATCAGATTCCCGGTAACAGAACCAATTTGTTTAACCAAAGAATTAGACCCTTTGACTAAAGCTTATTTTTAATATGAATACGGGTTACTGATAATCAAGATAATGGGAAAAATGAATAATAAACAATAATATAGAAATAAAAGATCGATGTTGATTGTATTCGAGAATCAGATGCCTTTACAAATTGTATTCCCCTCCCTTATATAGGAGATTCTCATAACGTACGGTTCTTGCTATGGTTACTCATCAATGACTAATTATGACATTAATGAGGCGTTACAAAGGATAAGGTAATTGGGGTTTAGTTACATAATGTTAGAGTAATCAATTGTGGGTCCCTGAATCTGCTTGTAGCTTTGTCTAGATTCATTCTGACCGTGCCTCTCTCCCGTTTTGATCAAGTTGAGTTTCCTGTGGCTGCTAAGTTCGTGGGTTTACTGAACCGTGCCTCTTTGTACCGTATATCTTCAAGGAGTCCCGTCCAGCTGTCGCGTTTTCTTGTGTCTACATGACTAGCTGAGTTGTCAAAAGCTGGCTTACGTGTGAAACTCTTTTTTTACCAATACAACGTTTATCACTCGTACTTTAACTCAACAAAATCAATTCTACATAAATTTCGCCGTTATTGTGTTGTATTCCATGTATTCGCACGATTGTATTTATAAATAAAATGAGGTAATCTGCCTAAAAACACAATCATACATTGTATTCAATTCACCATATTCAATTTCACTATATTCAAACAATAAAAAATCACAACACACAAAAAATACAGACAATGTATTTGAGTGTGTACATTATTATCGAGTGTATTTGTACAAAATACAATGTATTTATGTGTCATGACCCGAAATTCCCACCGTCGGGACTGTGATGGTGTCTAATATTTCACTTGTTAGGCAAGCCAACGTTAGAGGGTTCCTAATGCCAACTTTAGCCATTTTCAATAATAAGAACAATTAAGCTAAACAGAAACTAAAACAACTTTACGGTATAACATAAACCCATAATATCTAAAACATTTAGGATTTGGAGTCACTACTCACGAGCTACTATGATTTACTACAAACAGAGTCTGAAAAGGAAATACACTATTCTGAAGTAAAGAAACAGTAAATGATAAAACTAGGAAGAGTCTCCAGGGTTTGCGGACTCCAGCAGATCTACCTTGGGTCTCCTGATAGCAAATCCAGCAGCTAACCTATCGATCAGCTAGGGCCGGTACCAAATTTACACAAGAAGTCCAGAGTGTATTATAAGTACAACCGACCCCATGTACTCGTAATTGTCAAGCCTAACCTCGATGAAGTAGTGACGAGGCTAAGACGGTACACCTACCAAATAACCTATGATGATAACAACATATATACAAAAATAACGGCAAGTAAAAGCTAGACAAGTAATATAGGGAGGGGGACATTCTAAGGGGAATACAAGATAGAGAATCACAGCAGTAATGATAACTTGAACAACCAATATACCTTGAACCAATAAGAACAAGTAAACACAATAAAGGAAATGCACGATATCACGCTTCGTGCGTTTACTCTCAACATCACCATATAAATCAATAGAAACGGCACGACATCACCCTTTGTGCATTAGCTATCATAACATGGCACGACATCACCCTTCGTTCTTTTAAAACTCATAATATGGCATGACATCACCCTTCGTGCTTTTATTCTCATCCTCACCATATAGATTAATAGAAACGGCATGACATCACCCTTCATGCATTAACACTCTCCCTTACCATAAAGCAATGGACAAATACCAACAGGGAGATAGAATTAACGAGAACAAGCTTTACTTCAATATTTGGTTCCACAATACCAACTTCAACTTTGAAATCAATAACCAATTATCACCAAAGATCCGTAAACATGGTAAGGATGATCAAATTAACAATACTAGTCTAACATGGATAACATGATCAAAGAAGGCCATAATTACAAGAAACCAAGTCCCACCCGCATGCTTTAACCCGACAACAACGCATACGTACTCGTCACGTCACATATACTTTGTACCCAACATCTAAACATGTAGCAAATAGACAAACAGGTCCTATTTCCTCAAGTCAAGGTTAACCACGACACTTACCTCGCTCCAACGACCAAACCCAAAGCTCAACCACGACTTTTCCTTTCACACAAGCCTCATAACCAATAGAATCTAGAAAATTACCAACCAAGCAATTCAATTTAAGCCTTAGAAACTACCCATGATTGTGAAGAATTCAATTTAGGTCATTATTCAATAAACAAAAGTCAACACCCGGGCCCGCTTGGTCCAAACCCAAAATTCGGACCAAAATCCGATTACCCATTCATCCCCGAGCCCGGTTATGTAATTTGTTTTGGAATCCGACCTCAGTTTGAGGTCTAAATCCCTAATTTACCAAATCCCTAATTTTTACCCAAAACCCCCCAATTCCACCATGAAAACTTTAGATTTTAGGTTGAAATCTTAGGAAAAGTAGTGAAAGATTGAAAGAAACTAGTTTAGAATCACTTATCAATGATTTGGGGAAGAAAAGTTCTTTGAAAAATTGCCTCTATTGTTTCTAGGTTTGAAAATTTAAAGAATGAATCAAAAATCCCGTCTAAGTCTCATTTTGGTCAATTGGAGGTATCGCATTTGCGACCGGGGGTTCACAAATGCGAAAAATGTCCTAGGCCTACTGTCATCACAAGGGCGAACCAGAGTTCGCAAATGCGGACATGTGAGGATCGCAAATGCGACTCTGAGCTTCGCAATTGCGAAGGTTCACCCTCTGCCCCACTGCTCACAAATGCGAGGCTCGCATTTGCGAGCCAGATCTCGCAAATACGAAATGTGCAGATCTGATGCACCAGCTATGATTTTCTAAGTTCAATTTACTCCGTAGCCTATCCGAAACTCACCCGAGCCCTCGGGGCTCTAAGACAACTATGCACACAAGTCTAAAAACTCCATACAAACTTGCTCACGCGATCAAGTTGCCAAAATAACACCTAGAACTATGAATTGAACACCAAATCAAATGAAATTTCAAGAAAACTTTGAACTTCTATGGTATTGGACAGACAAGTCATAAATATGGTATTGGACCTATACCGGGTTCCGGAACCAAAATATGGACCCATTATCCAAAAAGTCATGTTTTGGTCAAACATTTTCAATTCATTAAGCTTCGGGCTAGGGACTTCCGAATTTGATTCCGGACATACGCCCAAGTTCCAAATCACAGTACGGACCCACCGGGACCGTCAAAACATGAATCCGGGTCCGTTTACTCAAAATGTTGACCGAAGTAAACTCAAATGAAGTTTTTTGGGCAATTTCTCAATTTTTAACATAACAGCTTTTCAAAAACACGCCTAGATTGTGCACGCAAATCGAGGAAGGATAAAATGAGGTGTTTAAAGCTTAAAAGCACAGAATCGGGTTCTAACACATAAGATGACCTTTCGGGTCATCACATTCTCCACCTCTAAGACAACCGTTCATCCTCGAACGGACATAGAAAAGTACTTGAACTGGTGAAAAGGTGGGGATATCTACTCTGCATGTCCGACTTGGACTCCCAGGTAGCTGCCTCGACGGGCTGACCTCTCCACTGCACTCGAACTAAAGGATAACTCTTTGACCTCAACTGATGAACCTGCCGGGCTAGAATAGCCACTGGATCCTCCTCATAAGTCAAAACCTTGTCCAACTAGACAAAGCTGAAATCCAACACATGGGACGGATAGCCGTGATACTTTCAAAGCATGAACACGTGGAACACTAGATGAACTGCTGATAACCCCAGTGCCAATGCAGAACTGTAAGCCGCATCTCCCACTCTCTCCCAAATCTCAAAAGGTGTGATATACCTAGGGCTCAACTTGCCCTTATTTCCAAACCTCATTACACCCTTCATGGGTGATACCCGCAACAACACTCCCTTTCCGACCATGAATGCAACATCATGAACCCTACGGTTGGCATAACTCTTCTGCCTGGACTGAGCTATGCACTGAATAATCTTGACCTTCTCCAAGGCATCCTGTACTAGATCTGTACCCAACAACCAAAGTCTCCCTCGACCCGAACCACCCAACTGGCGACCGACACCGCCTACTGTATAATGCCTCCTAGGGAGCCATCTGAATGCTCGACTGGTAGCTGTTATTGTAGGCGAACTCTACAAGGGGAAAAAACTGATCTCACGATCCTCCAAAGCATATAACACATGTGCGGAGCATATCCTCCAATATCTGGATAGTGCGCTCGGACTGTTCGTCCATCTGAGGATAAAACGGTGTGCTCAACTCAACCCGCATGCCCAACTCACATTGTACTACCCTCCAGAAGTGCGAGGTGAACTGCGTACCTCGATCAGAAATGATAGACACGGGCACACCGTGAAGACGGATGATCTCACGATATAAATCTCTGCCAACTACTCCGAAGAATAGGTAACTCCCACATGAGTGAAATGCGCTGACTTGGTCAAATTGTCCACAATGACCCAAGCTGCTATAGATGAGAACCCCTCCACAAAGCGACGGTAATAGCCCGCCAAACCCAAGAAACTCCTGATCTCCGTAGCTGAAGCGGGTCTAGGCTAGTTTTGAACTGCCTCAATCTTCTTAGGATCTACCTGAATGCTCTCAAATGATACAACGTGCCCCAAGAAAGCGACTGTATCCAACCAAAACTCGCACTTTGAAAATTTATCATATAACTGGCTGTCCCTGTCTGAAGTACAATCCTAAGATGTTGCTCGTGCTCCTCTCGACTGTGGGAGTAGATCAAGATATCATCAACAAACACAATCACAAAGGAGTCCAAATAAGGCTTGAACACTCGATTTATCAAATCCATGAATGCTGCTGGGGCATTTGTCAACCCAAAGGACATCATTAGAAACTCATAATGCCTGTAGCGAGTCCGAAAAGTTGTCTTAGGGACATCAGATTCCCTAACCTCAAATGATGGTAGCCAGATCTCAAATCAATCTTCGAAAACACCTTGGCACCCTGAAGTTGATAAAATAATTCATCAATCCTCGGCAATGGATACTTGTTCTTGATGGTGACTTTGTTAAACTGCCGATAATCTATGCACATCTCCATCGATCCATCCTTCTTTTTCACGAACAACACAGGTGCACCCCAGGGCGAGACACTAGGTCTAGTGAAGCCCGTATCAAGCACATCTTGCAACTGTTCCTTCAATTCCTTCAACTCTGGCGGGGCCATACAGTATGGCGGAATGGAAATGGGCTGAGTACCCGGAGCCAAATCAATACAGAAATCAAAATCCCTGTCGCGTGGCATCCCCGACAGGTCTCAGAAAACACCTCTGGAAACTCACGCACAACAGGTACTGAATCCATGGAAGGAACCTTTGCACTAGAATCACGAACATAATCCAAATAAGCTAGACACCCTTCTCGACCACCGCCGAGCCTTCATATAGAGATAATCCTGCTGGTAGAATGGCCAGGAGTCCCCCTCCACTCTAATCGAGGAACCCCCACAAGGCTAAGGTCACTTTCTTGGCATGACAGTCCAATATAGCGTGATAAGGTGACAATCCAATATAGTGTGATAATGTGACTGTCAATCCATACCCAATATAACATCATCAACCATATCTAGAAGTAGAAGATCTACACTAGTCTCAAGACTCCCAATGGTGACCACACATGAATGATAAATACAATCTACAACAATAGCATCCCCCACAGGTGTGGACACGTACATAGGAGAACTCAAAGAATCACGAGGCACAACCAAATATGAAGCAAAATCGGATGACACATAGGAGTAAGTGGAACCCAGATCAAATAGAATTGAAGCATCTATACTGCAAACTGAAACAGTACTAGTGATAACGGCGTCAGATGACTTAGCCTCAAGCCTGGCAGGAAAAGCATAGCATCGGGCTGGGCCCCACCACTCTGAACTATATCTCTAGGACGACTTCTAGCTGGATGGCCTCCACCTGTAGCGGCCTGGACTCCACCTCTAATGACCGGACCACCACCTATGGCTTCCTAACCCCTACCTCTAGCTGGCTGAGCGGGCGGTGCAGCACCTGGTGCGGGACCATGGTACGAGAACCCTGATGCTGTGAACTGCTCGATGCACGAGGGAAAAACCTATCAATGTGCCTCAGATCACCACAAATATAACAGGACCTCAGCTGCTGTGATTGTTGGCCATGAAACTGACCTTGTCGACCTGAGTACCCACCTTGAAAACTATACAGTGGAGGTGTACTAATAGGAGTTGGTGGTGCACTGTAGGCTAGCTGATCAGAATAAGGCATAAGAGGGACACGACCACCTGGAGCACCGTGGAATGCCTGGAGTGCTGAATGAAATGGCCTGGGAGGATGACCTTTACCAAAAGTACCCCTACCTTCAGATGGGGCACCGCTAAACCCACTAGAATGACGAGGTCTCTTGTCAGACCCCTGACCTCTCTGAGCAAGAACTACCTCGACTCGCCTGGAGACATTGGCAGCCTCCTGAAAAGAAATCTCACTCCCAGTCTCCGTAGCCATCTGTAATCTGATAGGCTGAGGAAGTCCCTCAATAAACTCTTCACCCTCTCTCTCTCGGTAGGAAGTTGAAGAAGAGCATGACGGGCCAAATCCATAAAACGGGTCTCATACTGAGTAACAGTCATACTGCCTGCTGGAGACATTCGAACTGACGACGATGCTCCTCTCTCAATGTGATAGGGAGAAAATTCTCTAGGAAGAGCTGAGAGAATTAGTCCCGAGTAAGAGCATGCAACCAAGCTGGTCTGGTGAACAAGTAATCTCTCCACCATTTCTTGGTGGAACTAGTCATCTGAAATGCAGCAAAATCGACCCTATTGGTCCCCATTATACCCATGTTCCGTAGCACCTCATGACAGCTGTCAAGATACTCCCGAGGTTCCTCTGAAGATGCACCACTAAAGTGAACTTGTCTAATCACCATAAAGCCTCAGAAGACATAGTTGGCCTATCACCGACCTATGCCACGACAACCAACTGAACTACTCCAACTGGCTGAGCTGCTAGAGTCTGATACTAGGGAGCCATCTTCTCTGGAGTGTGAGTAGTAGGAGTCTGTGCTCCTCCTCCAACCTGAGATACGTCTGTGCAATGGTAAATGCACCAGTCTGAGCCACGCTCTCCATAAGGCCCACCAAACGGACTAAAGAATCCGAAAGCACTGGGGTGGAAATGAACCCCTCTGGAACCTGAGCTGGCCCGGCAAGAACAGTCTGGGCTGGAACCTCCTCGTCAAACTCTACCTGAGGCTCCACTACTGGGGCTGCTGCTCGGGCTCTGGGCTAAGCCCTGCCCCTGCCCCTGCCTGAGCCTCTAGCACGACATCGGCCTCGACCTCTGCCCCTCGTAGGAGCTGCCACTGGAGGCTCTGGTTGCTGCTCAGCTGAAGATGCGGTACGTGTTCTCTCCATCTGCGAGAGAATAAGAGTAGAAGAGTTCAATTAGCATTGGGAGAACAAAATCACATGACAGAGAAGAATAGAAGTGAAATTAGTTCCTAAACTTCATAGCCTCTTGGAGATAAATACAGATGTCTCCGTACCGATTCCCCAGACTCTACTAAGCTCGCTCGTGGATCGTGAGACCTAGGCAACCTAGTGCTTTGATACGAACTTGTAATGACCCAGAATTCCCACCGTTGGGACCGTTATGGCGCCTAACATTTCACTTGCTAGGCAAGCCAACGTTAGAGGGTTCTTAATGTGACCTTTATCCATTTTAATATGAGCAATTAAGCTAAACAGAAACTAAAACAACTTTACGGAATAACATAAACCCGTAATATCTGAAACATTTAGGATCTGGAGTCACAACTCACGAGCTACTATGATTTACTATAAACAGAGTCTGAAAAGGAAATACATTGTTCTGAAGTAAAGAAACAGTAAATGATAAAACTAAGTAGAGACTCCAGGGTCTGCAGACGCGAGAAGATTCACCTTGGGTCTCTTGACAGCAAATCCAGTAGCTAACCTCTTGACCGGCTAGGGCCGGTACCGAAATCTGCACAAGAAGTGCAGAGTGTAGTATGAGTACAACCGACCCCATGTACTCGTAAGTGTCGAGCCTAACCTCGAAGAAGTAGTGACGAGGCTAAGACGGGACACCTACCAAATAACCTGTGCAGATAACAACATATATAAAAAAATAACGGCAAGTAAAAACTAGAGAAGTAATATATGGAGGGGGACCTTTATCCATTTTAATAAGAGCAATTAAGCTAAACAGAAACTAAAACAACTTTACGGAATAACATAAACCCGTAATATCTGAAACATTTTGGATCTGGAGTCACAACTCACGAGCTACTATGATTTACTATAAAGAGAGTCTGAAAAGGAAATACATTGTTCTGAAGTAAAGAAACAGTAAATGATAAAACTAAGTAGAGACTCCAGGGTCTGCAGACGCGAGAAGATTCACCTTGGGTCTCTTGACAGCAAATCCAGTAGCTAACCTCTTGACCGGCTAGGGCCGGTACCGAAATCTGCACAAGAAGTGCAGAGTGTAGTATGAGTACAACCGACCCCATGTACTCGTAAGTGTCGAGCCTAACCTCGAAGAAGTAGTGACGAGGCTAAGACGGGACACCTACCAAATAACCTGTGCAGATAACAACATATATAAAAAAATAACGGCAAGTAAAAACTAGAGAAGTAATATATGGAGGGGGACATGCTAAGGGGAATAAAAGATAGAGAATCACGGCAGTAATGATAACTTGAACATCCAATATACCTTTAAGAACAAGTAAACACAATAAAGGAAAATCCACGGCATCACCATTTGCGCTTTTACTCTCAACCTCACCATATAAATCAATAGAAACGGTACGACATCAACCTTCGTGCATTATCTCTCATAACATGGCACGACATCACCCTTCGTGCTTTTAACACTCACAATATGGCACAACATCACTCTTAGTTCTTTTACTCTTATCCTCACCATATAAATCAATAGAAACGGCACGACATCACCCTTCATGAATTAACACTCTCCCTTACCATAAACCAATGAACAAATAACAACAGGGAGATAGAAATGACAAGAACAAGCCTTACTTCAATACTTGGTTCCACAATACCAACCTCAACTTTGAAATCAATAAACAATTATCACCAAAGATCCGTAAACATGGTAAGGACGATCAAATTAACAATACTAGTCTAAGATGGATAACATGATAAAAGAAGGCCATAATTACAAGAAACCAAGTCCCACCCGCATGCTTTAACCCGAAAACAACAGATAAGTACTCATCACCTCATTATACGTTGTACCGAACATCTAAACATGTAGCAAATAGACAAACAAGTCCTATTTCCTCAAGTCAAGGTTAACCACGACACTTAACTCGCTCTAACGACCCAACTCAAAGCTCAACCACGACTTTTCCATTCACACAAGCCTCCGAACCAATAGAATCTAGAAACACCAACCAAACGATTCAATTTAAGCCTTAGGAACTAGCCATGATTGTAAAGAATTCAATTTAGGTCATTATTGAAAAAGTCAACACCCGCCCGCTTGGTCCAAATCCGAAAATCGGACCGAAGCCCGATTATCCATTCACCCCAAGCCCGATTATGAATTTGTTCTGGAATCCGAACATAATTTGAGGTCTAAATTTCTAATTTACGAAATTTCTAATTTCTTCCCAAAAACCCCCAATTCCACCGTGTAAACTTTAGATTTTAGGTTGAAATCTTAGGAAAAATAGTGAAAGATTGAAAGAAACTAGTTTAGAATCACTTAACAATTATTTGGGGAAGAAAATTTCTTTGAAAAATCTCCTCTAGTGTTTCTAGGTTTAGAAATTTGAAGAATGAATCAAAAATCCCATCTAAGTCTCATTTTGGTCAGTTGCAGGTAACGCATTTGCGACCGAGGGTTCTAGGCCTGCTGTCATCGCAAATGCAAACCAGTGTTCGCAAATGCGGAAATGTGAGGATTGCAAATGCGACTCTAAGATTCGCAATTGTGAAGGTCCACCCCCAGCCCCCTGCTCGCAAATGCGACGGTCTCTTCGCAAATGCGAGGCTCGCACTTGCGAGCCAGATCTTGCAAATGCAAAATCTGCAGATCTGATGCACCAACTATGGTTTTCTAATTTCATCTAATTCTGTAGCCTATCCGAAACTCACCCGATCCCTCGGGGCTCTAAGACAACTATGCACACAAGTCTAAAAACATTATACAAACTTGCTCGCGCGATCAAATAGCCAAAATAACACCTAGAACTACGAATTGAACACCAAATCAAATGAAATTTTCAAGAATACTTTGCAACTTCTACTTTCACAACCGGACGTCCGAATCACGTCAAACCAACTCCGTTTTTCACCAAATTTCATAGACAAGCCATAAATATGGTATTGGACCTTACCGGGTTCCGGAACCAAAATACGGACCCGTTATCCAAAAAGTTAAGATTTTGTCAAACATTTCAAATTCATTAAGCCTTTAACTTTTAAATTCCGACATCTCGGGCTAGGGATTTCTGAATTCGATTCCGAGCATACTCCCAAGTCCCAAATCACGGTACGGACCCACCGGGACCATCGAAACACGAATCCGAGTCCGTTTACTCAATATGTTGACCGAAGTCAACTCAAATGAAGCTAAAGGCAAAAATTCTTATATTTCTCTGTTTTTAACATAACAGCTTTCCGGAAACACGCCCGGACTATGCATGCAAATCGAGGAAGGATAAAATAAGGTGTTTAAAGCTTAAAAGCGCAGAATTGGGTTCCAACACATAAGATGACCTTTCGGGTCATCACATTTTATCATTGTATGTGACTAAATGGCAAAGAAGAGAAGAAAGTTCACCGGAGATGGTGTTTTCCGGCCAAGAAATATATTGTATATATTGTATTAAAACTAAAAATGGAGATGAACAAAAATTAGGCCCTCAAGTCTTCTCCGGCGTAGCCATGGCCAGAAACTTTATAATAGAATTAGGATCTGGGGAGTAGAAACTTGATAATATATTTCTCATTCTCTTTGCTCGATGACGATACTTGCCAGATTTGTTCCTTTTTGGTCGAAGAGAGAGAAGGAAGAGAGAGATAAAGAACATAAATGGCGTATTTTATGCCTCAATGGTAGGTATAAATAAATACCTATTTCGCTACAAAATATAAAATGTAGCTATAGATAATAATATTTTAAAATAGTTTTGATTTGTAATAAATAGGGGTAATAATTTGCTATAGGAGGTAAAATTTCCTTTAAAAAATCCATTAAAAAGGAACTTGAGTTACCCTTAAAAACCAGTTTCACCTGTTAGTTCTGCAAGTTGGGTAAAAAAATTAAACAAATTTTAATTAGTGCAAAAATGTGCGACAACTCAATTAATTCACCCCTCTAGTTTATTACATTTGGGAAAACTTAGTCCCACTAAGTTTAATATGAGTTTTTTTCCCCAGCATAAATCATATTAATTTCAATTTATGTTTTCAAAATGTATTTTATACCTATCATAGAAAAACGGATGCAAAGAAAAATGAGCAATCACATTTTTAAAAAGCAAGGATGTAAATATTCGTAAAAGGCCTATTTACCCGTAAAACAATACCGTTAAATTTGTTACCAAGTTTATAGACAAGCTGTAACGACCCGGTCGGTCGTTACGTATAACTTGCATTATAATTACTGTTATTGTCTTGTCATAGGTTGGTTATACTATTTATGATGTGTTAGTGTTGGTAGGCTCGGAATCGGAATGGTTGTAGCGAGAATTTAGTCACTTAGTCTTTAAGAATAACCTTAAAGTGGGAGAAGTCAACTGAGAGTTGACTTATTGGTAAACAACCTCGGAATGCGGATTTTATAGCTTGAATAGATTCGTTAGGTGATTTGGGACTTAGGAGTGTGTTCGAAAGAATTTTGTGATGTCCGGTGTAGAATTAGGTTTGAATTGGCAAAAGTTAGTTTTTGGTGATTTCCGGCCAGCAGTGGAAAATAGGCTATCGGGGTCAGAATGGAATTCCGGAAGTTGGAACAGATTCGTAATGTCATTTTTGATATGTCTGTAAAATTTCAGGTCAATCGGATGTGTTTTGGATAGTTTCGGCATCGTTGGTGGATTTTAGTAATTTCAAAGTTCTTAGGCTTGAATCCGACGTGATTTTGGTGTTTTTGTCTTTTTTTTGGTGTTCTGAGGGCCCGACTAAGTTTGAATAAGGTTATTGGATGTGTTGGTATGTTTGGTTGAGGTCCGGGGGTCTCGGACAAGTTTCGAGTGATTAACGAAATGTATTTTGGCCTTTAGAAATAGCTGTGTTGCTGGTGTTTCTGCAGCAGGTATTTACCCTATGTGTTAGCGAAGGTGGTCTCGCATTCGCATAGGGGGATTGGGGTGCTGGAGAAATTTTATTCAATGCGATTGCGTCTTGGGGGTGCGAACGCAGAGAGTTGGGCTGGTTGGCTTATGCGTTCGCAGGGCCTGGTGTGCGTTCGCGTAGAGTAAAGGCGTCTGAGGGACCCCATGCCCATTGGCATGTGCGTTCGCATAAATGCCCATGCATTCGCGGTGGCCTGGGTTGGTTATGCTGTGCATTCGCGGGCTGGTAGCCGCGTTCGCGTAGAGGAATTAGGGGCCAACTGGGATTGTTCTACGGGAACGCGGTCATTTTGGTGCGTTCGCGATGAGTAAAACCTAGGCATTATATAATTAACCCATCCGCGACCATAACCCAATTTTCCACCATTTTTTGAATGGGAAGAAGCTTTTGAGGCGATTTTTAAGAGAGGAAATCATTGTTCTTTATTGAGGTAAGGATTTTGGACCCTAAAACTCGATTATATGTGATTAAGGATCAAATTATCATCGTTTAATTTATGAAAATCAGTAGAAAAAGAATGAATTAGGGCTTGAGATTATGATACCTTTAGGGGATGATTTGAGGGGTCAAATGAACTCCGCTTTTAGAGTTCTTTATATGTACGGACTCGTGAGATGATGAAGAACATTTTTGTATAAAATTTGTCGAGTTCCGAGACGCGGGCCCGGGGGTCGGGTTTTTGCTAATTTCGGGTTTTGTGCTAAAATTGATATTTTTCAATTGGAATTCATTCCCTTAGCATAATTTGATGAGAAAGATCTGATATTTATAGATTTGGAGCACTCGGAAGTTGATTCGAGAGGCAAGCGGGTTGCAGAGTAGCTTTTCGGGCTAGTTTGAGGTAAGTAATGTCTTTAAATCCTGTCCTGAGGGTATGAAACCCCGGACTTTACATCCTTTCACGGATTTGGAGTGACGCACACACTGGATTATGAGTGTGGGGTGTGCATGAATTGGAAATTTGGAAAATGTATCTTTTTAGGCAACTATTGAGTTGCGAAACTGCTTTTAAAGCATATGGTTATTAGTTTTACTATGTTTTGTTATACTTGGGCTGTAAGCCATGTTTGGGGCCTAGTGCCGGTCTGTTTTAACCCCTTGAGGGCTATTTTACTGATATTCCTCAATTTGAAACTATGATTTTACACTCAGTTTTTCTTGTGAAATTGTTGACACTCTTATTTGATAATATTACTATTTCTTGAAATGAGATACTATTTTGGGTCGAGAACTCCGTTTTATTTATGGCCTGAATGGCATGCTGAGAGTGTCTGACTAAGTGAGGCCGATGTCCAATATTGTGAGGATGTTATGATATGAGAGAGGCCGAGTGCCTGAGAGTGATTGATGCCATGATTTGGCTTGTTTATAGGGCTTGGGCAGTAGGATCCCCTATGGAGTCTGTACACACCTCCAGTGAGCACAGGTACCTATTGAGTGCGAGTGCCGAGTGATGAGTGATTGGGAGGCATGAGTGACAGTCAGGTTTCCCGCGGGGTTGATACTGAGGGAAATTGTTACGAGTGATGATTATGGCCCGAGGGGCAGTTTTATGATGATATTTTACTGAGTTTTGACTATGATTCACTTTATTTTTCAAACTGATATTACTAAGAGTTTTATTGAGATATATTGAAAATATACTTGTTTCAAAAGGATTTTATGGAAACTGGTTTTCGAACTTATGTATACTGTATTGAGACTTGATGTTTTACTGTTTTGCGGATTGGTGTTTTGTGATGTGTGTTCATATACTTCAGACTATGATTTATTTTTATTACTACTGAGTTGGCGTACTCATCATTACTCCCTGCACCCCTGTGTGCAGATCCAGGTACTGGTTCAGAGCAGTAGTCATCCAAGCTCGTTGTCATCAGCGTTTGGGATTTCGAGGTAGCTGTCTAGCGTCCGCAGCTTCTCCACTTCCCTTCTTCATTTAGTACTTAGTATTTGATTCATAGACATTATTATGACATTAGCAAAGTTAGTTTATTTCTCAGATGCTCGTGACCGGTTGACTCCAGTCTTGGGGAATTTGTTTAGATTGTTAGATTATTATTGCGACGTAAAGACTTAATTAAAATTATTTTATACTCTGTTTTCTGATTATTATTGATTTTTGAAATATTATAATATCAAATGTGTAGTTATGTGATGGTCGGCTAGCCTAGTTCCACGATAGGCACCATCACGACCTGTTAGGATTTGGGGTCGTGACACAAGCACACTAATTTGATCCAAAAGTGATAGAGAAATAAGATTAAAAATAAGACTTAGCAATTGAAATTGAATAAGATGACAAGCCTGGATCCGAGCGCAATGCCTCTGAGGACAGAAATGAAAGCAATAAAAAAGAACAAATAAAGTTGTTTAATTGAGAGAAAAAATTTAATACAACATATGATTCACCAAGAATTACGTGCCTTACAATGGCTGCTGAACCTGCTATTCGTAACTATGTCTAGGGAAACAAGATCCTATGATTAAGCCCCACTTAAATGATAATAAAGGATGGATTGATGAATATGTAACGGTAGGCCATGAATTCAAATATTTCCTACAACGGTCGCTCATTTAATATGAGAGAATACTACCTTACTGAATGCCATCCGATGGAAATACTCGATCTACTCCCATTTACTATGCCTCCTTCGGGATTTCCTCGACGTCAATCACAGTTGCCGTTGTAACGACCTGACCGGTCATTTTTGAGCTCTAGTGTGTCGCTTGGCTGTTTGAGGACTTGAGTAGCTTCACTTAATATTTTATGACTTGTACGCGTAGTCAGAATCGAATTTCAAGAAGTTCAGAATTGATTCGGATGGAAAATTCTCAATTCGAGATCTTTAAATTGGAAGAGTTGACCAAGTTTGACTTTGGAGTAAACGACCTCGGAATTGGTATTCGAAGATTCCAATAGGTTCGTATGATTTTTTCGCACTTGGGCGTATGTTCGGGTTGAGTACTGGATGGTTCGAAAGTATTTAGGCGCTTATTGTGGAAAGTTGACATTTTAAAGGTTTTAGAATTTTCTAAGATTTATTTGAAGTGAACTTTGATGTTATTGAAGTCCGTTTGGGATTCCGATCTGTGGAATAGGTTCCTATCGTGATTTTGACTTGCACGTAAATTTTGGCATCATTCCGTAATGTTTAAGTGTAGTTCGGACGTGTTCGGCGAAGTTTTAATGTTTAAAAGTTAAAAGAAAGGTTTTGATAGTCGATTCATAGTTTGGATTTTGTTTGGTGTGATTTGAGGCCTCGAGCAAGTATGCATCATGTTTCGGGAATGGTTGATATGACTGGACTGCTTGTTTTGAGATCGAGTGCGTCATTTTTCGCGATCGTGAAGAAAAGTGTTGTTCCAGGCCTTGTGAATCGCGATCGTGGAAGGAAGGTCGTGACCGTGTAGAGGGAATTTCTTCTGACAGTGGTCTGATTTTGGGAGCTTATATCTTTCAATCTATAAGGAATTTAGGGATGATCCAAAAATGAACGTTGTAGCCTTTGAATCTAGTTTTCAGAAAATCAAACCATTTGTAATTTAGAATTTTGTACAAAACGTTATTGCCATTATACCGAAGGGCGTCTGTGAAGAGGAAACAAAATTTGTACATCGCAATCGCGATGAAGGAAATGATGTTGGAACTTTTTTTAATCGCGATCGCATGTATAATGACTGCGATAGCGAAGAAGGAGGTCTGGAGGTAAGTTATTCCCACTCGTTTCGAGTTAAATACATCGGTTGCATATGGATTTTAACATGGAAATTTGATAGAATTTTATGGAATTTTTAGAAGAAAACCTAGACGATATTTTTGGATTTTGACCACAAAATTGGACATGAAATTAGGAATAAATTATTCGTGGTATTATGGGTAACGTTTGTCTTTGAAAATTATCCAGGCACGTGGGTTTGAGTGATGACTTTGTTGACTTTTGAGCAGAGTTGAAAATTATTATAAATTGATTAATCATGAGTATGAGAGTATATTTTTGTTTGTTTTCACGTTGTTTGGCTAGTTTCAGATCGATGATCATTGATTTGAGGTGTTAGAGAGGCGTTGGAGGCGGTTATGGACTTCGTAGCTAGGTAAGTCTCCTGTCTAACTTTGTGAGGGGGAATCTGCCCTCTGTACGTAGCTAAAAGCATGTTTATGTAGGGGTAGACTTAGGACTTTATCATGTAATATTTAAATTATTTGAACTCATTTTTCTAGCTTAATTAAGTGAATTTATAATTGAAATTGATTTGGGAATATGTTCGGCCGAGCCTCATCACCTTGAGTTGTTTGGCAAGATATTTCATAAACGATAAAAGTCGTGTTTACTTTGTGCTCGTATACCTGTGTTGTAAGCACGTAGCTCATAATTCGATAAGTTTCTTCCTTTCCTGTGGATCGGGCCGAACGCCTCGGTAGAATATTGAGATGCATATCTGGTTCGCATTGGTCGACCCTCGGCAGTGTACACACCACTCTGGATCAGGCCGTACGACCTCGGCATAATCGCGCGTGATACTTCTTGTAGTCCGAATATTCATGAGATTCCCTTTTATTGAGGCCTGCCATTTATATGGTATTCCTTGTTCATTTGAGATTGCACTTGATATTTCTAATCTGTTGAGATAACGTAGGAGATTTGAGAGATTTATATCGTCAAACGAAATGTTGGAGGATTATGTTAGTTACCAGTTTACTTCATTATTACTGTTGTGCTTCATTTCTGTTTATGATTTATCATACTGATTTATTGGACCACTAATAGGTGTCGATGTCGACCCCTCGTCACTACTTCTCCGGGGTTAGGCTAGATACTTACTGGGTACACGTTGACTTACGTACTCATGCTACACTTCTGCACTAAATGTACGGGATCTAACATGTTTATTTGGTGGTCATCTTGGCGCGTAGGCGCAACTGCTTAGGAGACTTTATGGTGAGATACATTCTAGGCTACATATCGCAACCTACAGAGTCTCCATAGTATTATTTACTTTGTCTTGTCTAATTTACATTCCAGACAGATGTTGTACTGTTATTGTACTCCTTAATAAATGCTCATTTACTTGTGACACCGGGTTTTGGATATTCTAGTTGATGTTAATGGTTTTGCTCTAATAATGTCACCTTTTTATTTTATATCTTACTAATATTGTATGTTTCCATAATAGTAAATGCATTAAATTATTTATTTAATAAAACTTGTGATTTAAAAAGTAATAAAATGAATAATTATTTAGATGGTTCATCGTTGGCCTGCCTAACAGCGACGTTGGGCACCATCACGTCATATAGTGGGTTTTGGGTCGTGATAGTCGTGGCCGTTACTGATTGTTTCTTGACTTTCCTTTTGTCTGTCTTCGGTTCCACGTGTCATGCTATCATTCAACCATTTATTATAAACTAATTTTACCCCATACAGATCGCCACCTACTTAGGTTGGTGAAGATCCCTTTCTTGGCGGGAAAGTTCCTGAACAGTTTCTGACGCTTAAAAGGACGCACGCCTTCTCACATTTAATACCCCGAACACATGTTGTCCCATGATTCAACAAATATTTTCACCGGTTTTCTAGGTAATCATGACCACGATTTTTGCCGTTTATATCATTACTTGTACTCATCACTTACCTCTTTACTTCCAAAGTTTTAGTTCTCACAAACTCTTCTTCCCTGCATTCACTCTGCATTTGCTTAGAAGGTTTTCCATCTTCTTTAGTAAAAAATCTTACTGATACACTATTACCATGACTTCTTTCATTCCCCATTTTGGAAACCCTGCTATTCTCTTCTGTGGATTCCCTAAGAGAAATAAAGGCAATCCCACTGTAAGCACCATCATACCTAAAACCCGAGTACCGTTAATGACTTTCAAGAGAAGGCTCCATACGCGTCTTCACGGACTTGGGCCGTTAGTAGGTACCCCTCTTCCATTTGCTCTTCTTGTATCTCTGCAGTGAAGGAGGACCGCAACTCCCCTAACCTCAATATCCTCGCTCCGGATATGATATAACGACTTACCTTCACCAAGGAGGATTTTATGTATGTCTATTGATAAATGTGGATTTTGACCACTTATTAGTACCTTTTTACTTTTGTTTTAGTCCGAAAGTGTTTATTTATTTTCTTAAAACTAATGAAAGTGTGCACGCAGTAGGAATGTTGGAGATTTGGACTCAAATGAAGAAATCCAACTCAAAAAGGAGTGTACCGGCTCACAAGGAAAGAAGGAGCGCAACAGACCAAAAGTGCGGTCCGCAGAAGAAAGCGCGGACCGCAAAATTCTCCTTGCGGTTGCATATCTGTTGTTGAAGATCAGAGGTGGAATGAAGTGAAGTGCGGACCGTATACAATTTGTGTGGCCGTAGAACATGGTCGCACTAACAAGAATTCAAAAAGTTCAGAGAGTGTGCAAAATGACCAAGATTGAAGCCTTGCCTGATGTGCGTACCACACATGAGGTTCAGAGTGGGCAGGCTTGGGTGCAAGAATGCAGACCGCACATGAAAACCTGTGGCCGCACTCGACCCCTTTTCCCTCTTAGTATTCTTAGTATAACTAGAATCCTTGAGTGTTTTTCACTCTCCTCACAATCACTGTTACTCTAAAAAGTTTTCGAGCTATCTCACACACACACCTACCTATGCTTATACACCCAGTGCACTCACTCTATCTGGTACGCTTCATTTCATGTTAAATTTTTGTTTTCGTTTAATTTTTGAAATTTTAGTTTCCTTTTAGGCCATCTGCTATAAGAGTTCATCCATGTGTCCATATGGAATAGATCTGAACTAGGTAGTTGATAATACATGCTATAATGGGTTGGGTCAGTGAGATTTCATGTTTATACCATGTTTCCATGTCTATTTGTGCAAGTAATTGCAAAATCTAAGTAGAAAAAGAGAGCATGTCATAATTTGAAATCTTTTGCCGCGCTTGAATTTGTGCGGTCCATAGTTTGGTGTTTTGAGAAACCTGGTGATGCAAATGCTTTTGCGGCCGCGCTTTAACTGTGTGGGTCACAGAAATCTGAGAGAGGACGCACTAAAAAATGTGCGGACTGCAGATGTAATCTGGAGCCGCAAAATAGCCTCCGCACTATCTTCAGAGAGGGGATTCTGAGCCTCTGATGTTTTGTGATAGAAGTGCATCCGCACTTGCAATTGTGTGGTCCACACATCCTCTCTGCGGCTATTCATAAAAAATGTGCGGACCGCAGATCCCAATTCTAGCAGCCTGTTGTTTTTGTCATAAGCTCATTGTGTCCACAATGTTCTACATTGCCTACATGTGTCTTGAATGTGTTGAATGATGACTTGCAACTATCAATACTATTTGCTTTGATAAATACAA
The DNA here is from genome assembly GCA_005239525.1 of Nicotiana knightiana. NCBI lineage: Eukaryota > Viridiplantae > Streptophyta > Magnoliopsida > Solanales > Solanaceae > Nicotiana > Nicotiana knightiana. Next base: position 26,791 of record ML409966.1, on the reverse strand, counting down.
TGGTTCGATCACGCGGCCATGGAGAAACTACCAAAGGACGAGGTGATCTTCTAGGGGTCGAGGTAGAGGTACCTTACCCCTTGGCCAGCCCAAAACTATCAGGAAGAAGACCACAACAGACAGAGGGAGGGGTGCATACCTCTCCGAGTATAGTTCCTATGACCGGTCTAGGGAAGCTTCCAAGGGAAACTCAGCCTCTATTTAGGAAGAGCAGGCAGCCACACAGTCTAGGCCACAAGGGCGATTTCAGCTCTTGGATAAAGCGTCTGATGTTATATGCAGCCGCAAAATAGCCTTCGCACTGTTTTTAGAGAGGGGATTTTGAGCCTCTGATGTTTTGTGACAAAAGTGCAGCCGCACTTGCAATTGTGCGATCCACACTTCCTCTCTGTGGAAAGACATAAAAAATATGCAGACCGCATATCCCAGTTCCAGCAGCCTGTTGTTTTTGTCGTAACCTCACTGCGTGTAAAATGTTCTACATTACCTACATAAGTCTTGAATGTGTTGAATGATGACTTGCAACTAACAATCCTATTTGCTTTGATATAGACAATGGTTCGATCACTCGGCCATGGGGAAACTACAAAAAGACGAGGTGAATCTTCTAGCGGTCGAGGTAGAGGTACCTTACCCCTTGGCCAGCCCAAAAATATCAGGAAGAAGACCATAACATGCAAAAGGAGGGGTGCAGACCTCTCCAAGTATAATTCTATGTCCGATCTAGGGAAGCTTCCAAGGGCAACCCCGCCTCTATTCAGGAGGAGTAGGAAGCCACACAGTCTAGGCCATACGGGCGATTTCAGCCCATGGATGAGTCCTCTTCATCTCACAGCACTTCCGAGGGGTCGAAAGTGCTATCTAGACCTCTGAACCAACAGCTGCCCCAGACACAGATGCACAAACTGTACAGGATACCCCCGATAATGGTAGATTGGGATATGGTACATCCAAGGGTGTGGAGATATCTAAGAAAAAAGAGATATGGGAGGATAGGTTCGTTAACTTGGCTGCCTTCACTAACTTCTGTATGTAGTGGCCGGTAAGATCCTTGACACTGAGTGACAGTTTCTCTTGAAGGATTTGGATAGATACAACCCAGCAGTGTTGAGGTAGTTCAGAGAAATAAAGGGTTGAATGTGGTTTACCGAGAGAGTTGAAGATGTCATAGAGTACCTTCTCCGAGAGTTCTACACTATTATTTCTCACATCAAAAAGGGGACGAAGGTGACTAAAGTATGAAATCTCAAGGTAAGGTTTGATCAACACACATTAAACGCATACTTGAGGTTTGAGGACTTGGAGCCGAAGGAGTATCTAGAGAAACATGCTATAAAAGAAGAAGTTCTACCATGGCTAACGGAGATCTTAGTACCACCAGGGCCACCACCACCATGGATCACTGTTGGGTTCCCATTTAGTGGAACACATTTAGATTTGATTCAAAGGGATGACAGACTTTTGTGTGTAGCAAACTTGATCCTTGCCAGAATGAGACTATCTTGCCTCTTCCACATGTTGTCCTTGTGGCTTCTATCATGGCCGGGTACCCAATTAATGTGGGTGTCGTGATGTCGGCCAAAATTTCATTGGTAGCACAACAGACCAACACAACCTAGCCTTATCCCAACATTATCACAGAGTACCTCACTGATGCAAAGGTAGAGCCAAGATTATATGACACCAAGTTGAAGCCGAAGAAGGCATTTGACTAGTATTCATTGATAGATGCGACCAACCCAAAGAAGAGATCTCGGCTTTCTACCACCACACGCCAGTCTGATGAGCCGGCAGTGGTAGTTACTAAGACAACTATCATTCCATCTACCTCTGTTGATCCCTCTACTAGTGCTGCTTCTACGCCTCCGCCACCATTTTCAGATCATACCACAACTCTTGCTCCAGCTCCAAGGCTAGTTCCCATGCCTACAACTTTATTATCTGCTCCCCGAGTCTCTTAGACATTGGCGAGTCTCAAAAACTTGATGCAGATTGCTACTTTAAAGTTGTCTAACATATCTAGTATTGTTGCAGCGCAGTCATCTACACAGGCACCACAGGTCCTCTCTGATCCAGATAAGAAGTTGAAGAAGATTCTAGATAACCAGAAGATGATCATGGACACTCTACATTACGGGTCAGTTATCGAGGAGTTGGAAAAGGAAATGAAGAAGATGAGGAAGTCTCAGGCAAGCAAGAGATCAGTGGATAAGCTCAGGAAGGAGGTGACCAGACTCGCGACGGCTGGGGATCTAATTCATCTTGACCCATACCAGTCCGCCCTATATCCATCTGCATCATCTGCACTGGTTGCACCAGCTGGCCAGTTTGATGAGCCATGCGTTGCTGCCGACATTGTTGAGGTAGTGCGTGCGATGTTTTCCACTCCCAGATATGATAATGATGAGATACAGCTGGCTCACCCAACGAGAGATAATATTGCGGGGACACTAAGATGTCTAAGGATCCTTAGGGAGTTTCCTTCACCCTCTCTCTTTTCACCATTATTTTGTTAAGCATTGGGGACAATGCTTACTTTTATTCTAGGGTGGGGGGAGGGGTGGAGTTTATTTGATTAAAACATTTTGGATACATTTGGATTGTAATAATTGGATGATTATGTTCCTTTTCTTATTTAGTTTATCTATCTTTAGTAGTTATTATTCATTAGCTTCTTTAGTTTTGTTTTGTTAGTATTTTCTTTTTATCTTTTTCGTAGTAGTTGGATAATAATCCTTCGATTTTCTTAATGCCACCGTTCTTTCCAAAGATAGTTTTGTGTGAACTTGGTGACACGTCCCAAAGATGATGGCGTGACAACCTTCTTAAGGGAATATGATTATTTTTCACTAGGGTCTCCTCTACAAACTAAACTTAAACCCGAACTATATCTGAAGTCTCGACTATTCACAACCTTTTGTACTTGAGTATGTCGTATCTTCTTCACTTTTACTTTACTTACCTTTCAATCTCGCATTGTATCTTCTGTTTCTTTCATTACCTCCCTTCAGCATAGGTGGAAATTATGCCTTAAAGCTCTACCATGACACCTGCACCTCTGGTGCATACAAAATCTGGCGAAAGCTTCATAATGACTTGTTACGACTCAGCTCTATGGAACAATATGGAAATAAAAGAAGGGTAACATTTCCAAAATTCCCATAGCCTCGCAGTTATAAATGTGGCACGCAACACACCCATAAGTGAGACCGTACTAGGCAGGGCTTTGTAGACTCCCTAGAACACGACCCGCTCTGATACCACTTTGTCACACCTCAAACCTGGGGATGTGTGGCTGGCACCCAGTGCCATACTGGTCCGAGCGAACCACTCTATAACTCTTTTTTTTGGTAACTATCGTGGATCAACATGGCCACAACCCATAATGTATTACTATAAGTGAGAAAACACCGTATCAATGAACCATCGTTCTTAAAATATGCATATGGGCCGTCAAGGCCTCTGACATAATCTATAAAATGAACCTTTGTCTACAAAGCCTCTAAGATTATTTGACATCAAATGGGACAGGGCCCCTGCCTAACAATGAGTTTGTACCAAAACTCTGACACGATGACTAATAGACTCGGCTGCACTCCGAATGAGGTGGATTCTTACTGTTCCTTCGCTGAATGCTAACATCACCTACTATGAGGGCTCTTCAAAATGATTATCTATACCTGCAGGCATGAATGCATTGTCCCTTACAAAAGGACATTACTGAGTATGTAAGGCAGAACTGAAACATAACCATAAGTCAACATTAATTAAAGAGATATAAGAACCAACCTGAATCTTTGTATATGCATACTTACTATACTTATATATATAATGATTCTCTTTGAGACTATTATCCATATGGTATGATGCATGCCTACCCAATTGATCAGTGGCAACTGGCCGACCGGCCATAGCACGTTGGTAAATGCATGACTTCCTGACCGACCATAACACGTTGGTAAATGCATGACTGCCTGACCGGCCATAGCTCGGTGGTAAATATGCAACTGCCCAACCAGCCGTAGGCCGGTGGTAAATGCATGACTTCCCGACCGGCCGTAGCTCGGTGATAAATGAATATGCATGACTTCCCAACCGGTGGTAAATAATCATACATAACTGCCCAACCGGTGGTAACTGCCCAACCGGCCATAGCATGGTGGTAAATGCATGAAGATACATGTACATGTATCATTATATTATAAACATTAATATCTCTATCATATACCTCATTAGGGACTTAGGGACATACTTAGACTTTCTTGAATATCACTTTACAGGAATGAATAACATAGACATCCTTAACTGCTAATAGTAGAACCATTTATGGAATGACATTACGTTTACGTGTCATTACTTGGATCATGACAAAAGAAAGAATGATTAGCCTTAACATACCTTTTGTCGTTTACCTAACCACACGACGACGGTTCAGCCCGTTAGTGCTTCAATCTGAAACTTGCGATTTTGAGAACATTAGAAGGTAATTATCTTTCAAAATATGGACAACATAGGTTCCTTCACCCTAATTTACCACTACGTTCATTTATATATATTTCTTATAATAATATTACAACTTTCTCTATAAAATGTATAGTAGTTCCTCCCCTTCACAACAATAGATACAGACCTGAACCGAAACATAGGCTCCTATAATTTCTAGTTTCATTTCGTTGCTTTTTGGTACTATTTGGGTGACTTAACAAATATTAAAGGAATCAGATCACTAATATATTTTGTGTGCCAAAACATATTGTGAGTGAAGGAATATTGTGGAGAGTGTTGTGATGGTAATGTTTATGTGGATATTTTTGTGGAGGAGACTAAAATTCTGCTTTTGCTATTCTTTCTAGGAACTGGGAACTAGGAATTAGGAGCCAACTATTTGACAGATGTTCAAAAGTGGATACTCTTCCATGCATGAACCCACGTCTCCCTTTGTTGTAGAATTTCCCATTACCCAATAATTATATTAACCAATTTTACACAGAATTAAGAATTATCTCAAATTACCTAGAATACTAATCATGATCATGTGTTATAGTACTAGTCCATAAATACGAATATTATAGCGTGGATCGTATTTTATCCCAAAATGTCAAACTTCCGCAATACTCAATTTCTTCGATTCATTTACCCTCTGACCTTTATAAAACTTACTTAAATGTTGTTTGACATATCAAAAATATTTATAACCTCATAAATAGTATTGTCCTCATTTTAAAGTACTACTATTAAAATATTAAAATATTATATAAAATCATATTTTTCAAATTTTTTACAAAAATGTTCCACTAAAAATACCATATCAAATGTATATAACGGTATCAATGTTGTTAAACTTACGGGGTCTTATAATAACATAGTCACAAATCCTCTATAACCTCATCAATAGTCTTATTCCCTTCAAGCTCATATGGATTACTACGACGCATCATAATATTAAAGTACGGGATGTAACATATATATATATATATATATGTAAGAGGACTCAATTCTCGAGGGTCTATGAAAATTAATCCTCGATAAGCAAGGATCGATTCCAAGCGGGATTAATTATCGGTCGAAAGAGACCAACTTGTTGCACGCCTCCTGGCGTTGGAGGCAAAGGCTGCTGAGGCGGGAGAACTCGAGGCCTGATTGCAGCAAAGTGAACAAGTATGACGGCCCACAACCAGAAAGTCACTCAATTACATGCACAACTTCATGAGGCTAAGGCTAAGTTGGTTGAGCTCCAAGATACTGTGTTTGCAGCTTCTTAGCACGAGTCGTACTAAAAGGACAAAATAAATAACCTGACGGCAGAGCTGACCTCCAAAATCGAGGAGGCTAATATTGTCGAGGAGAAGAGGGTCAAGATGGAGGAGAGGTTCAAGAGAATCGTTGAGCAAAATCGGATCCATTTATCTATAACTATGGAACTTGATTCTCGCCTCGGTGCCATAAAATCTAAAAGGGACGGCCTCTAGGACGAGGTTAATAGACTTAAATCAAGGCTCCAGTTCCAAGAGTATTCCCTCATGTTTTAGAAAACTTATGCTATATATCATATGACGAGGAGAACCTTGGAAGAGGCAAAAGAAGGCCTCATCAATATTGATGATTACATCGTCAAGGCCCGAGAACTGGAGCTAACTGCCTTTCTGCTTGGCATGCTGCAACCGACTCTTAGAGAACTAATTTCAAATACTCTGGAACCGAAGAGGAGATTGAAGAAATGATTATGAAGGTCCAGGCTCCGAACCGATGGCTGATCCGCTTTCTTCCACCGGGGAGGGTACCATAACCTCTCTCCCTTCGGACTCCGACGATGATAATTCTTGGATTCTTTCTTCCTTTCATTTTTTTTTGTACTTAGAAATTATGAAAAACTATTAATCGGGTTTGGCACTTTGATAAATAAAGAATAATTTTTCTTAAGTGTTGTGCAAAATACATTCTCTTTGTGTTGAATTAGTTAAAGCTTCGGGTACACTGTTATGCGATAGCTTCTGATTCTGGGCACGAATTTTTTCGGATTTAACCCTTTATTATGAGGGTTTCATAAGAGAGGGCCCTCTTATGTTTACGGCGCTTGAAGAGGACGTCTTTTGTTTATTTTGACACAAGCATTTGAAGTTTTTGTTAACTTTCAAATGATAAAATCAACTCATCGGTTGGACAAGAAACAAGATAAAAATAAAAGGACTTTATTTATTTCTCCTATCTTTGAAAGTGAATAAGCATTCATTTTCTAAAGGGAAAACGAAACTGCCAATACATGTGGCTAACTTGTACAACTTATTTCTATGGGTCATGCAGTTCTCGGTCCCGATGAGACATTATTTTTCCCGGTTCTCACAGACCCAAATTTGCATGGCATTCTTGTTTCCGTATCTTATACTATTCCCCCCGCTGTTCGAATGTGAAGTATGCGAATTGGAACACTGGAAGTCTTGGTTCGTTGGTGGAAACAACTTATGAATGGTTAAATACTATTTGGTTCGATGGCAAGCTTTGCTTCCCATTAGGAATTTGCCATCAAGCCAAAGATTATTTAACCATACCATAGCAATTTATCATTGATGTGTATACTTCAATGCCTTGTCATTTAAAGGTCTTAATCTTGTCTATGACACTCCTTTCGTAGTATGTTTTCTCTTGCTGCCTCATTGAAAACCTTACCAGAAAAATCCGATTACGACATAAACTGGTCGAAGGGAAAAAGAGTGCAACACATATTTTCAGTAATGATAAGATCCATCAGTAGTAATACCTTTTGAGGTGAGTAACATTCTAATTGCTGGGAAATTTGACTCCATCTTGATTTTCTAGCTCGTACGACCCTTTACCGATGAAAACTGAAACTCGGTAAGGACCATCCCATGTTGGACCCATCTTCCCAACATTGATTTCCCGAGAGCTTTGAGTCATATTTCTAAAAAATAAGTCTCTTATTTTGAAATAGCGGAGTTTGGCCCTCGATTATAATATCTTTTCTCCTTTGCTTTATAGCCACCGTCCTCACGTATGCCAAGTCCATGTGTTCATCGAGAAAATTTAGCTTCACCAGCAACGCCTCATTATTTTCTTCCTTGTTTGCTCGCGAAAACCATAAAGTTGGCTACCCTACTTCCACCGGTATCCGAGCTTTCATTCCATATACAAGAGAGAAAGGTGTTTCTCCCATGCTCAATTTTGTCGTCGTCTGGTACACCTATAGCACAACCGGTAACTGTTCAATCCATTTGTCTTTAGTAGCTTCTAACCTTTTTTGAGGTTTAGTCTAATCACCTTATTGGTTGCTTCCGTTTGTCCATTAGCGCTCGGATGGTACGGTGAGGATGTAATCCTCTTGATTTTCTAATATTCCAGAAAATTTGTGAATTTTAAGCCTATGAACTGCGCTCCGTTGTCACGACCCGATTTCCCCTCCGAAGGCATCGTGACGGCACCTAGTCTCTACGACTAGGTAAGCTTAATTGCGGAAACACATATTAAATAAAAGCAATAGAAATAAAGACGAAATAAGCAAGTCTACAATGAAAACATCGCCACTTGGCGCATACAAAATAAAACTTTTCCAAAAACCCGGAATATCACTTTAGTCACAAGCTCTATCTCAAAATAGCTCTATAAAACAAGAGGGAATTTACATGAAAGAAAAAGAAATCTATCTAAATCTGGAGTGGAGGTGACTCAAAGGACTCTGCGGACGTGGCAAAATTACCTTTTGGTATCCTAAAAGCTGCTGCTCGGACCCCTAGCCACGGAACTGAGCGCTGGTACCTGGATCTGCACACGAAAAACATGTGCAGGAAAGGGCATGAGTACACCACAAATTGATACCCAGTAAGTTCCAAGCCTAACCCCAGTCAAGTAGTGACGAGGTCAGGTTAAGGCTCTACTGGATTTTTATAGTAAAACAATATAAAAATATGAACAGAGAGATATAATAAGCTAAGGCAAATCAGTAGGAACAATGAGCTTAAAAGAAAATATTAACAGGGAGCCCTCAGCTAGGCACAACATATATCACAGTAACAAGTATGCAATGTAGTACAGAGGGAAAGCTTCCGGAATCCCGTCCGTAGTCCCAATTTAAATATGCAATGCAGTACACGGGAAAGCTCCTGAAATCTCGTCCATAGTCCCAATTTAAATATGCTATGCCGTACAGGGGGAAAGCTCCCGTAATCTCGTCCGTAGTCCCAATTTAAATATGCAATGTAGTACAGGGGGAAAGCTCCCAGAATCTCATCTGTAGTCCCAATTCAAAATATGCAATGCAGTACAAATACATGATACAATTTTTATTTAAAACAGTTCAGGAAAAATCAGAGGCAAAAATATGGATAAAACTACCTAAACATGGTACATATAGTAATAACTAGGAAAAATTCAAGTAAGACAGGTAGGCATGCTATTTCCTAATCTAAACTACATAGTCAATACATGATTCAGAGAAATGGGAGTGAAATGATTTAAGTCACGGAGGGGGAAATGGAGGTTTAACAACAATGGCCCGTGTACATACTCGTCACCTCACGCACACGACGCCCAATCAACATAAAAAAGTATTAAAATAGCCTAGGGGAAGTCCCCAACACAGAGTTAGGTAAGCCACTTACATCGACTGCTCTACTCAACTCAAAACCACGCTCTTGCCACAAGTATCCGACTCCGAATGGCCCAAATCTATTCAATTCGATTGCACAATGTAAATATCACTTTAAGGAATCAAAAGCTAATAAGTTCGAGGCTAATACGCGAAATTAGGATAATCGCCCAAAAAGTCCCCTAGGCCCACGTCTCGAAATCGAGTGAAAGTTACAAATTTAGAACACCCATTCACTCACGAACTCACTCAAACAAGAATCATCGGAAACCGACGACAAAATCCTACTAAATTCTCGGATTTTCTAATTAGGGAAACTTCTTCCCATTTGCATGATTTTTCACCTAAATCCCTTAATTGCATGGAAGAAATGGCCATAGATTAATGATATACAAAGGGAATAGGGTTAGGAATTGTTACCTATGAAGGTTTTCCTCAAAACTCAGTCCAAATCGCCTACACCCGAGCTCTAAATGATTTTTGAAGTTATGAAATTTAAGCCCTCAAATCTGATATAACTGCCTAGCGATTTACGCACATGCGTCCCTGGACCGCACCTGCGGAAATTCCATCGCAGGTGCGAAAACCCACAAAAAGGCCTGGGGCCGCACCTGTGGAAACCCAACCGCACCTGCGAGGACTGGGTGACTTGGCCAAGTCCGTACCTGCGTGTTCGCAGCTGCGGAAAGTCCATCGCAGGTGCGAGACACCAGAACCAGCAATGGTTCAGCTGTTCTCCAAGTTCAAAATCGCCCGTAGAGCATCCGAAACATCCCCGAGGCCCTCGGGACCTCAACCAAACTTACCAACCAGTCCTAATACCTTACCCAAACTTAGTCAAGCCTCCAAAACAAATCACATAATACCAAAATCACCAATTATACAAGGATTCAAGTCTAAGAACTTATGAAATTTCCAAAATCTACAACAGATGCCGAAACACATCAAAACTAGTCCGAATGCCCTCAAATTTTACACACAGGTCACAAATGATACAACAAACCTACAACCACTCTCGGAATTCCATTCTGAGCCTGATATCAAAATTCCACCTATAGGCCGAAATTGCCGAAATTCTAACCTTCGACATTTCAAGCCTAAATCTACTACAGATCTCGAAAGCACATTCTGGACATGCTCCTAACTCTAAAATCACCCAACGGAGCTAACGGAGTCGACGGAATCCCATTTCGGACCCGTCTTCCTGCAGTTCCAACTACGGTCCAATTTCTAAAGCTTAAACTCACATATAAGGACTATGTGTCCAAAAACTCTCCGAATTTCACCACTCAATGTTCCAACAAGTCCCACAAGCAGAAATAGACATAGGAAAACAGTTATTAGGGGATCGGGTCACTAACTCTAAAAAAGACCTGCCGTGTCATTATATTCTCCCCCTCTTAAGAAAATTGTTCATCCTCGAATGAGTATAGAGACATACCTGAAGCTGTGAAAAGATGAGGGTACTGACTGCGCATATTCTGCTCGGCCTCCCAAGTCGCCTCCTCGACCGACTGACCCCTTCACCGAACCTTCACTGATGCAATATCCTTTGACCTGAGCTTTCTGACCTGTCTATCCAATATAGCTACTGGCTCCTCAACATATGATAAATCCTTGTCCAACTGGACTGAGCTGAAATCCAAAACATGAGTTGGGTCACCGTGATACTTCCGGAGCATGGAGACATGGAATATCGGATGAACTCCTGCTAGGTTGGGAGGCAGTGCTAGCTCATAAACAACCTCCCCAACACGTCGCAACACCTCAAAAGGGACAATAAATCTCGGACTCAGCTTACCCTTCTTCACGAACCTCATGACGCCCTTCATTGGAGATACCCTAAGCAAAACCCGATCACCAGTCATAAATGCCAAATCACGAACCTTCCGGTCCGCATAACTCTTCTGCCTGGACTGAGCTGCACGAAGTCTCTCCTGAATCACCTTCACCTTGTCCAGGGTTTCCTGGACCAAATCTGAACCCAACAATCGGGCCTCGCCCGGTTCAAACCATCCCACTGGGGACCGGCACCGCCTACCATACAAAGCCTCATACGGCGCCATCTGAATGCTGGACTGGTAGCTGTTATTATAAGCAAACTCTGCAAGTGGAAAGTATCGGTCCCATGACCCTCCGAAATCCATCACACAGGCACGGAGCATATACTTAAGAATCTGAATCGTGCACTCGGACTGCCCGTCCGTCTGAGGGTGAAAGGATGTACTCAACTATACCCTAGTGCCTAGCTCCTGCTGAACGGCTCTCCAGAACCGTGAAGTAAACTGTGTACCTCTGTCTGATATGATAGATACTGGAATACCGTGGAGGCGAACAATCTCCCTGATATAAATCTCCGCCAACCCCTCGGAGGAGTATGTAGTCAACACCGAAATGAAATAGGCTGACTTAGTCAGTCGATCCACAATTACCCAAATAGCATCGAACTTCTTTAAATTCCGAGGAAGTCCAACCACGAAGTCCATGGTGATCCTCTCCCACTTCCACTCTGGAAGCTCAATCTGCTGAAGTAACCCTCCCGGTCTCTGATGCTCATATTTGACTTGCTGACAGTTGAGACACTTGGCCACCAACTCCGCTATATCCTTCTTCATCCTTCTCCACTAATAGTGTTGTCTCAGATCCTGGTACATCTTCGCGGTACCGGGATAAATAGAATATCGCGAGCTATGGGCCTCCTCAAGAATCAACTCCTGAAGCCCATCCACATTGGGCACACAGATCCAACCCTGCATCCTCATCACAACGTCATCTCCTATAGTCACATCCCTGGCGTCACCTCACCGAACCCTATCCTGAAGAACCAGAAGGTGGGGATCATCATACTGGCGCTCTCGAATGCGTTCATAAAGAGAAGACCGAGCCACCACACAAGCTAAAACCTGGCAAGGCTCCGAAAGATTAAACCTCACGAACTGACTGGCTAAGGACTGAATATCTAAGTCTAAGGGCCTCTCAACTGCCGGAATATATGCCAAACTCCCCAAACTCTTCGCCCGGTGACTCAAGGTGTCGACCACCACATTGGCCTTCCCCGGGTGGTATAATATAGTGATGTCATAGTCCTTTAGCAACTCCAACCATCTCCACTGGCAAAAATTGAGGTCCTTATGCTTGAATATGTGCTGCAAACTCTGGTGACAGGTGAAAATCTCACAGGGAACACCATATAGAAATGATGCCATATCTTTAGGGCGTGAACAATCGCTGCCAACTCGATATCATGAATTGGATAGTTCTTCTCATGCACCTTCAACTGTCTGGATGCGTAGGTAATCACCCTACCATCCTGCATCAACACCGCCCCGAGGCCAATCCTCGAAGCATCACAATAGACGGTATAAGACCCTGAACCTGAAGGCAATACCAACACTGGAGCTGAAGTCAGGGCTGTCTTGAGATTCTGAAATCTCTCCTCACACTCTTCAGTCCACATGAACGGAGCACCATTTTGAGTCAACCTGGTCATCGGTGCTGCAATGGATGAAAAACCCTTCACAAAACAACGATAGTACCCAGCCAAACCAAGGATATTGCGGATCTCCGTAGCTGATGATGGTCTAGGCTAACTCTGCACTGCCTCCACCACCTTCTTCGGATCTACTTTGATCCCATGCCAAGACATTATGTGGCCCAAGAATGCCACTGAATCAAGCCAGAACTCACATTTAGAGAATTTTGCATACTATCTCTTCTCCCTCAAAGCCTGAAGCACAGTCCTCAAATGCTTCTCATGATCTTCCTGTGATCGGGAATACACCAAGATGTCGTCAATAAACACAATGACGAAGGAATCAAGATAAGGCCGGAACACACTATGCATCAAATGCATAAAAGCTGTTGGGGCATTGGTCAGCCCAAATGACATAACAATAAACTCATACTGGCCATACCTGGTCCTGAAGGCAGTCTTCGGGATATCCGGCTCCCGAATCTTCAACTGATGATAGCTAGAACGCAAGTCAATCTTAGAGAATACCCTGGAACCCTGTAGCTGGTCGAATAATTCATCAATGCGAGGCAAATGATACATGTTATTCACGGTGACCTTGTTCAACTATCGATAATCAATACACATACGCATAGAACCATCCTTTTTCTTCACAAATAATAGTGAAGCACCCCAAGGTGATACATTGGGTCTGATGAAACCCATATCACGCAACTCCCGAAACTGCTCCTTCAATTCCTTCAACTCAGGAGGAGCCATACGGTAAGGAGGGATAGAAATGGGCTGAGTGCCCGACAAAAATCAATGCCGAAATCAATATCTCTGTCGGGCGGCATACCCGGAAGATCAGCTGGGAATACATCAGGAAAGTCCCTCACCACTGGAACTGACTCAACTGGAGAGGTATCAACACTGACATCTCTCACATAGGCCAAGTACGCATCACACCCCTTCTCAACCATCCGATGATCCTTAAGGAATGAAATGACCCTGCGGGGAGTATACTCTAAGGTACCCCTCCACTCAATCTCGGCAAGCCTGGCATAGCCAGCGTCATGGTCTTAGCGTGACAATCAACAATAGCATTATGGGGCTACAACCAGTCCATGCCCAAGATAACATCAAAATCTACCATGCTGAGTAATAATAAATCGGCCCTGGTCTCAAAACCACTAAGAGAAATCAAACACGATCGATATACACGGTCCACAACTAGGGAGTCTCCCACAGGAGTAGATATATAGATAGGGGAACTCAAAGAATCCCTAGATATCCCCAAATGTGGAGCAAAATACGAGGACACATATGAATACGTAGAGCCTGGATCAAATAATATTGATGCATCCTTATGGCAGACAGGGACAATACCTGTGATGACTGCGTCTGAAGAAACAACCTCGGAATGGGCTGGAAGGGCATAGTATCTGGCCTGGCCTCCCCTTCTAGGGCGACCTCTACCTCCCCGACCCCCATCTCGAGCTGGCTGAGGAGGTGGAGTGGAAGATGGGGCTGGAAGAATAGCCGGAGGACCCGGCGGAGCACGTGGAGGCTGATAAGACTGTGGAGGTGCACCCCTCCTGGCCCTGGGAAAATCTCTAATCAAGTGACGAGTGTCACCACACTCAAAAAAACCCCTCGGAGGACGCTGCAGCTGAGACTGAATAGGGGTTGGCCTGCTGGGCTAGCCGGAAATAGCACCTCGAACTGGAGGTATACTGGATATTGGCAGTGCATAATATAACTCCTGAGGTCTAGGAGGAGCTGGAATACCACTGGCTGCTGGAAGGGCTGAATGAATAGGGGACCCACAAATCCCCTACCGTGACGTGCTGCTGGTGCACGAGCTCCTGAAAAACGGCCAGTCTCTCGAGACCTCTTGGCCTCCCTTTCCTCTCTGTCCCGGGCGAACATGCCCTCTATTCTCTTTGCAATACTCACTGCCTGCTGGTAAGTGATATCCATCTCCAACTCTCTGGCCATACTGGTCCGAATACTAAGATGGAGTCCCTCAATGAAGCGGCAAACCCGCTCTCTGACTTTGGCAACCAAGGCTGGTGCATGCCGAGCTAACTCACTGAATCAGACTGCATACTCCGACATGGTCATAGTACCCTGGTGCAACTGCTCGAACTCCGTGCGCCAAGTATCACTGAGGCTCTGAGGAATATACTCTCGCAAAAAAAACTATGAAAACTGAGTCCAAGTGAGTGAAGTTGCCTCGTCCGGACTACTCAGCTCATAGGCCCACACCACTGATATGCCGCTCCCCTCAGCTGGAAAGCGGTGAAACAAACCCCACTGGTCTCCATAATTCCCATAGTGCGGAGAATACGATGACACTCCTCAAGAAATCCCAGAGCGTCATCTGAAGCTAGTCCACTAAAAGTAGGTGGGTGGTACTTCTTGTACCTCTCGAGTCTGAGTTGCTCGGCCTCAGAAGCTGCTGCCCTAGCATCATGCTGAAGTGGAGCCGTTGGGGGCATAGGAATATACTCCGGTGCCTGATCAACCTGGCCCCTCTGATCAGGAGTGCGCGCTGCGGGAGTCTGTGCCCCTCCCCAGGCCTGAGATGCAGCGTGAGCTATCGGAAATAGTCCAGCCTGCGCTAGAGTAATAAACATGCTCATGAACTGAGCGAAGGTCTCCTGCAAGGCTGGAGCAGTAATAGGGACCTCCTGTGTCAACTCTCCAACTGGGGATGCCATAGGCTTCTCTGCCACATATCTCGTCGCTGCTCGAGTTGCACCGCACAATCATCCTCTATCCCAGCCCCGGCCTCTGGCGGCTCTTGCAGGGGACTCGGGTGCCTGGTCGTCGGTCCTCCCAGTACGGGTCTTTACCATCTGTGGGAAAGAATAGAATAGAATTTTAGAATTTCTTATGTCAATAACTCGCACAAAAAGGAAATCAATGAAATATGATCGTTCTTAACAGTTACATAGCCTCCTGAAGATAGATACGGGCGTCTACGCACCCATTCGCGAGACTCTAATAAATCGGCTTGTGACTTGTGACTCCTATAAACCTAGACGCTCTGATACCAACTTGTCACGACCCGATTTCCCCTCCGAAGGCATCCTGATGGCACCTAGTCTCTACGACTAGGTAAGCCTAATTGCGGAAACACATATTAAATAAAAGCAATAGAAATAAAGACGAAATAAGTGAGTCTACAATGAAAACATCGCCACTTGGCGCATACAAAATACAACTTTTCCCAAAACCCGTAATATCACTTTAGTCACAAGCCCTGTCTCAAAAATCTCTAAACAACGAGAGGCAATTTACGTGGAAAAAAAAAAAAGAAAACTATCTAAATCTAGAGTGGAAGGTGACTCCAAGGACTCTGCGGACGCGGCAGAATTACCTTTCGGTCTCCTAAAAGTTGTTGCTCGGACCCCTAGCCACGGAAATGAGCGCTGGTATCTAGATCTGCACATGAAAAACATGTGCAAGAAAGGGCATGAGTACACTACAAATTGGTACCCACTAAGTGCCAAGCCTAACCCCAGTCAAATAGGGACGAGGTCAGGTTAAGGCTCTACTGGATTTTTATAGTAAAACAGTATAAAAATATGAACAGAGAGATATAATAAGCTAAGGAAAATCAGTAGGAACAATGATCTTAAAGGAAAATAATAACAGGGAGCCCTCGGCTCAGCACATCATATATCACAGTAACAAGTATGCAGTGCAGTACAGGGGGAAAGCTCATGGAATCTCGTCTGTAGTCCCAATTTAAATATGCAATGCAGTACAGGGGGAAAGCTCATGGAATCTCGTCTGTAGTCCCAATTTAAATATGCAATGCAGTACAGGGGGAATCTCCCGGAATCTCGTCCGTAGCCCCAATTTAAATATGCTATGCAGTACACGGGGAAAGCTCCTGGAATCTCGTCTGTAGTCCCAATTTAAATATGCAATGCAGTACAGGGGGAAAGCTCATGGAATCTCGTTTGTAGTCCCAATTTAAATATGCAATGCAGTACAGGGGGAATCTCCCGGAATCTCGTCTGTAGTCCCAATTTAAATATGCTATGCAGTACACGGGGAAAGCTCCTGGAATCTCGTCTGTAGTCCCAATTTAAATATGCAATGCAGTACAGGGGAAAGCTCTCGGAATCTCGTCTGTAGTCTCAATTTAAATATACAATGCAGTACAAATACAAGATATAATTTTTATTTAAAAGAGTTCAGGAAAAATCACAGGCAAAAATATGGATAAAACTACCTAAACATGGTACATATAGTAATAACTAGGGAAAATTCAAGTAAGACAGGTAGGCATGCTATTTCCTAATCTAAACAACATAGTTGATACATGATTCAGAGAAATGTGAATGAAATGATTTAAGTCACGGAGGAAACAATGGAGGTTTAGCAACAATGGCCCGTGTACGTACTCGTCGCCTCACGCACACGGTGCCCAATCAACATAAAACAATATTAAAATATCCTAGGGGAAGTCCCCAACATAGAGTTAGGCAAGCCACTTACCTCGACTGCACTACTCAACTCAAAACCACGCTCTTGCCACGAGTATCCGACTCTGAATGGCCCAAATCTATTCAGTTCGATTGCAGAACATAAATATAACTATAAGGAATCGAAATAGCTAATAAGTTCGAGGCTAATACGCGAAATTAGGATAATCACCCAAAAAGTCCTCTGGGCCCACGTCTCGAAATCGAGTGAAAGTTACAAATTTAGAACACCCATTCACTCACGAACTCACTCAAACAAGAATCATCGAAAATCGACGACAAAATCCTACTAATTCAAGGATTTTCTAATTAGGAAAACTTCTTCCCATTTGCATGATTTTTCACCTAAATCCCTTAATTGCATGGAATAAATTTCCATATACTAATGATATACAAAGGGAATAGGGTTAGGAATTGTTACCTATGAAGCTTTTCCTCAAAACTTACTCCAAATCTCCTAAACCCGAGCTCCAAATAATTTTTTTGAAGTTATGAAATTCAAGACCTCAAATCTGATATAACTGCCAGCGATTTACGCACCTGCACCCCTTGGACCGCACCTGCGGAAATTCCATCGCAGGCGCGAAAACCCACTAAAAGTCCTGGGGCCGCACCTGCGGTCAATTGGCCGCATCTACGGCTCCGCACCTGCGGAAACCCAACTGCACATGCAAGGACTAGGTGACCCTGCCAAGCCCGCACCAGCGTGTTCGCACCTGCGGAAAGTCCATCGCAGGTGCGAGACACCAGAACCAACAATGGTTCAGCTATTCTCCAAGTTCAAAATCACCCGTTGAGCATCCGAAACATCCCCGAGGCCCTTGGGACCTCAACAAAACTTACCAATCAGTCCTAATACCTTACCCAAACTTAGTCGAGACTCCAAAACACATCACATAACACCAAAATCACCAATTATATAAGGATTCAAGCTTAAGAACTTATGAAAATTTCAAAATCTACAACTGATGCCGAAACACATCAAAACTAGTCCGAATGACCTAAAAATTTTACACACAAGTCACAAATGATACAACAGACCTAAAGCCACTCTCGGAATTCCATTCCGAGCCCGATATCAAAATTCCATCTGTCAGCTGAAATCTCCGAAATTCTAACCTTCGCCATTTCAAGCCTAAATCTACTACATACCTCGAAAGCACGTTCTGGACACGCTCCTAACTCCGAAATCACCCAATTGAGCTAACAGAGTTGACGGAATCCCATTTCGGACCCGTCCTCCAACAGTTCCAACTACGATCTAATTTCTAAATCTTAAAATCACATATAAAGACTATGTGTCAAAAAACTCTCCGAATTTCACCACTTAATGTTCCAACAAGTCCCAAAAGCAGAAATAGACATGGGAAAAACAGTTATTAGGGGATCGGGGTGCTAAATCTCAAAACGACATGCCGGGTCGTTACAGTTGTTGCAGGTAATCTTCTATGGCATTTTGAATCGACAGACTATGTGGTCCCATAGGATGTCGGCCATTTTGCGCCCACCGATATTTTGATAAGGACCTGCTTCAACCCATTTAGTGGAGTATTCAGTTAAAAGTAAAAGGAATCTTACCTTGATGTCGTTTCCGGCACCAGCACCGCCTCATTAGCAGTAAAAGGCATTTATCTAGGACTGAAAGCGGCCACAAAGTCGGCCAAAACTCGTGACTTGATCGTAGTCCTAGGCTTGTACTCGATATCGAACTCACTAATTTAGATTGCCTATTTAGCCAAACGGGCTGACAATTCAGGCTTGCGAAGAACATTCCTCAAGGTAAAGGTTGTCACAACAACTATCAAGTGGCATTGAAAAGAAGGCCTAAGCTTTCGAGAGGCGGCTACGAGAGCTAAGGACAACTTTTCGAGGTGCGGATAGAGAGTATCCGCTACCAATATTTTTTACTAACATAATAGACAAGAAATTTCATACCTTCTTCCTCTCAGACTAAAACAACACTTGCCTCAACTTTCGAGACCGTTAGATATATTAGCAACTGCTCACCTTCCCCCAATTTTGATAGTAACGGGGGGCTTGATAGGTACCGTTTTAAGTCTTGCAAGGCATGTTGTCATTCTGGAGTCCATTCAAAAATTTTCTTATTTTTAAGAAGTGAGAAGAAATGATGGTACTTCTCAGAAGATCTTGAGATGAACATACTTAAGGCTGCTAACCTTCCGGTTAATTTTTGTACCTCCTTTACATTTTTCAATTGATCCAGAATGTCCTTGATAGCTTTGATTTTTTTGGGATTTACCTCAATTACTCTTTGTGAGACCAGGAACCCCAAAAAGTTTTCAGAGCCAACCCCGAATGTACATCTTTTCGGGTACATCTTTTTAAATGATCACATGCATTCAAATACTTGAATAACATGTCATCAATGTACACCTCCATCGTCTTGCCTATTTGATTCTCGAAAATTTTGTTAACGAGCCTCTGATAAGTGGCTCCAGCATTCATAAGCCCAAATGGCATCACATTATAATAATATGTGCCAAAGTTTGTTATGAACCACGTTTTTTCTTGATCCTCCGGGTTCATCTTGATTTGATTGTATCCTGAGTAAGCATCAAGGGAACTTATTAAATCGTGCCCGTCCATAATATCAGTTATCTGATCAATGTTTGGAAATGGGAACGAGTCTTTGTGGTATGCCTTATTTAGATCTTTATAGTCTTCGCACATTCTAAAGTTGTTATTATTTTTTTGGTACGAAAACTACGTTGGCTAACCATTCTGGATACTTTACCTCCCGTATGGAACCGATATTGAGCTACATCTTCTTTAATAAACCTATTCCTAACCTCGGCAATCGGGATCTTCTTCTACCTTACCCGCGTGTAGCTTGGGTCCAGGATTAGCTTATGCATGGCCACTTCCAATGGGATACCTGTCATATCCGAGTGAGACCATGCAAAGCAATCTGTGTTAACTTTAAGAAAATTTATAAATTCTAACCTGAGTTTGGGATTGAATCTTGTCCCCAAGTGAAACTTCCTCTCCAAGAATTCTTCAAATAAAGACACTTGCTCGAGTTCTTCTGCAGTGGACTTGGTTGCATCCGTTTCTTTTGATACCTTAAAGTATCTCGGCACCTGGTGGGATTCTGATGAGTCCTCGCTTTTATCATCTTTATTTGGCAAGGGACGAGGCATCGGTTCGTGTAATTTCTATTTACTGGGATCCTTCTCCTTGTTGCTGGAGTCGACACTACGTTCATCTCCCTTGCTATCGGAAGATCTCCTCTTATCTTCTTGATTCCTTCTGAGGTTGGGAATTTTAATAGTTGACGGAACAACCTTCATCTCATGTATCTATGGCCTTACGATGATCATGTTGTAGCCTATGTCGCCGTCTACCACTTCGAATAAAGTGTTCTTGGTTACCCCTTTAGCGTTCGTGGGCAACAGGATCTCTCCTCGGGTTGTCACATTTGTCAAGTTGAACCCAATTGGGAGCCTTGTTGCCGGAATGATGCTTCCGGTCAACTTTTCTTGTTTCATCACTCTCCATTGGATGATGGTGGCTGAGCTTCCTGGGTCAATCAGAATACGCTTAATTATGAAATCTAAGATATTAATTACCAGAGCGTCGTTATGTGGAAGGAGAAACCCGTCAGTGTCTTCCTCCGTGAAGGTGATATCATCTTCGGCGACTTCCCAGCGTCTCTTGTTGTGAGTCACTAATACCTTTGTCTTCTTGGCCACTGAGAAGGTTACACTATTGATTTCATTCCCTCCGAAAATCATGTTGATAGTTAACTGGGGGAATTTTCCACCGCCTTCAATGACTCTGCATTGTTCTGGCTTTGGCCGTAGTTATTTTTGGCCCGGTCACTTAAAAACTCCCTCAGATGGCCATTCTTTAATAGTGTCTCCACCCCTTCACATAAATGCCGGTAATCCACAGTGCTATGGTCGTGAGTCCCATGATATTCGCACCATAAGTTGGGATCCCTCTAGCTGGGATTAGATCTGATTAGCTTCAGGAATCAAACTTCATTGATATTCCTATCGCCGATACCAACTCCACTATGATGATGTTGAAGTTATAATCCGATAACCTAGGATATGTGGGATTTTGGGTCGCCGATACTTCTTTTTCTTGTAGCGACCTACTGTTCTGGCCACGGTCGATTCTTCTATCGGGAACGAACCTGTACGATGACTGAAACCCTTTGTTGTTTCATCCCTAGGTTATTTCATACGGTAAGAAATGACCTTTAACAGACTATCGATCCTCATCGAAGTTGTCACGACCCGATTTACCCACCGAGAGGCATCGTGACGCCACCTAATCTCTACGACTAGGTAAGCCTAATTGCGAACAAAAAAAACACATACTAAATAGAAGCAATAAAATAGAGGTGAAGTAAGTGAGTCTAAAATGAAACATCGCCACTTGGCGCGTACAAAATACAACTTTTCCCAGAACCCGAAATATCACCTTAGTCACAAGCTCTGTCTCAAAATAGCTCTATACTGGATTTTTATAGTAAAAATAGTTTAAAAATCTGAACATAGAGATCTAATAAGTTGCGGCAAATCAATAGAAACAATGAGCTAAAAGGAAATAACAACAAGGACCCCTCGGCTCAGCACATCATATATCACAGTAAGAAGTATGCAATCCAGTACAGGGGAAAGCTCCTGAAATATCGTCCGTAGTCCCAATTTAAATATGCAATGCAGTACAGGGGGAAAGCTCTCGGAATCTCGTCCGTAGTTCCAATTTAAATATGATATGCAGTACAGGGGGAAAGCTCCCGGAATCTCATCCGTAGTCCCAATTTAAATATGCCATGCAGTATAGGGGGAAAGCTCCTGGAATCTCGTCTGTAGTCCCAATTTAAATATGCCATGCAGTATAGGGGGAAAGCTCCTGGAATCTCGTCTGTAGTCCCAATTTAAATATGCAATGCAGTACAGGGGGAAAACTCCAGGAATCTCGTCCGTAGTCCCAATTTAAATATGCAATGTTGTGCAAATACAGGATACAATTTTTATTTAAAACAGTTCAGGAAAAATCACAGGCAAAAATATGGATAAAACTACCTAAACATGGTACATATAGTAATAACTAGGAAAAATTCAAGTAAGACAGGTAGGCATGCTATTTCCTAATCTAAAAAACATAGTCAATACATGATTCAGAGAAATGTGAATGAAATGATTTAAGTCACGGAGGGAAAAATGGAGGTTTAGCAACAATGGCCCATGTAGGTACTCGTCACCTCACGCACACGGCGCCCAATCAACATAAAACAATATTAAAATAGCCTAGGGGAAGTCCCCAACACAGAGTTAGGCAAGCCACTTACCTCGACTGCACTACTCAACTCAAAACCACGCTCTTGCCACGAGTATCCGACTCCGAATGGCCCAAATCTATTTAATTCGATTGTACAATATAAATATCACTTTAAGGAATCAAAATAGCTAATAAGTTCGAGGCTAATACGCCAAATTAGGATAATCGTCCAAAAATTCCCCCGGGCCCACATCTCGGAATCGAGTGAAAGTTACAAATTTAGAACACCCATTCACTCACGAACTCACTCAAACAAGAATCATCGAAAATCAACGACAAAATCCTACTAAATTCTTAGATTTTCTAATTAGGGAAACTTCTTCCCATTTGCATGATTTTTCACCTAAATCCCTTAATTGCATGGAAGAAATGGCCATAGATTAATGATATACAAAGGGAATAGGGTTAGGAATTGTTACCTATGAAGCTTTTCCTCAAAACTTACTCCAAATCGCCTACACCCGAGCTCCAAATGATTTTTTTGAAGTTATGAAATTCAAGACCTCAAACTTGATATAACTGCCAGCGATTTATGCACTTGCACCTCTTGGACCGCACCTGCGGAAATTCCATCGTAGGTGCGAAAACCCACTAAAAGGCCTGGGACCGCACCTGCGGTCAATTGGCCGCATCTCGGCTCCGCACCTGTGGAAACCCAACCGTACCTGAGGAAACCCAACTGCACCTGCGAGGACTGGGTGATTTGGCCAAGCCCGCACCTGCGAACCCCTCATCTGCACCTGCGGAAAGACCATCGCAAGTGCGAGACACCAGAACCAGCAATGGTTCAGCTGTTCTCCAAGTTGAAAATCACCCGTTGAGCATCCGAAACATCCCCGAGGCCCCCGAGGCCGCAACCAAACTTACCAAACAGTCCTAATACCTTATCCAATCTTAGTCGAGCCTCTAAAACACATCACATAACCCCAAAATCACCAATTATACATGGATTCAAGCCTATGAACTTATGAAATTTCCAAAATCTACAACCGATGCTGAAACACATCAAAACTAGTCCGAATGACCTCAAATTCTACACATAGGTCACAATTGATACAACAGACCTACATTCACTCTTGGAATTCCGTTCCAATCCCGATATCAAAATTTCACCTATCGGCCGAAATCGCCGAAATTCTAACTTTCGCCAATTCAAACCTAAATCTACGACAGACCTTGAAAGCACATTCCGGACACGCTCCTAACTCCAAAATCACCCAACAGAGTCGATGAAATCCCATTCCGGACCCGTCTTCCCGCAGTTCCAACTATGGTCCGATTTCTAAAGCTTAAACTCACATATAAGGGCTATGTGTCCAAAAACTCTCTGAATTTCACCACTCAACATTCCAACAAGCCCCAAAAGCAGAAATAGACATGGGGAAAGCAGTTATTAGGGGATCGGGGCGCTAACTCGCAAAAAGACTTACTGGGTCACTACATAAGTCATTTTTGAACTTGTATTGGTTCTTGTCTTGGTCCCGTCCTTTATTAGATGTCGGGAACCCAAGATGATCATCTTCTATTCTTATTTTTTACTCGTAACGATTATGAACATCTGCGCGTGTGGTTTCTTTGAATTCGAGTATGATTTCCTTCTACTTTTGGGAGGCGTCAGAACTTCGTTGATTCAAATATTTTGTGAACGCCTCCGCTGCCCACTCATCTGGTACAACCGATAGCAGCATTCACACATCAATTTAGACTCGCCTTGCATAATCTTGAATATGTCCACCTTCCTGGCTTGGACCTTCCTTGCCCCGGCATGGGCCTTAATGAATGAATCTATATGCATTTCAAAAATCTCATTGAATGCTTGGGTAAGAGTGAATACCATGTCAGAGCCCCCTTTGCGAGGGTCTCACCAAACTTCTTCAGTAGGACTGATTCGATCTCATGTTTGGCCAAATCTTTCCCTTCCACAACCATGGTATAAGTTGTGATGTGCGCTTGACAACGCTTGCTTCAACTGCTTCATTACCCGATCCTGCCTTGAGAGGTGGCCCATGATGGCTTTCTGCTGCTATCTTAGGATTTTCACCGTTTGCACGATATGTTCCTCCTCCACGTCATAGGGAGTTGACTCCCGTACATGCCGCCAGTGTTATAAAAGGCATTTTTGGGGTGAGCCTTGGGGCGAGGCGCACCAAAAATGCCCTGAGGCGATGGTGTGGCCCAAAATACTCAAGAGGTGTATGCCCAGCAATTCGGGGCGTACGCCCGGGCGTTCGAGGCGTACACCCAGTCTTTTGAGGCGCGTCTTTTAGTGAGGCGTAAGCCCCAGAGATTGTTTTCAAATTAAAGCAAAATTTGTTGAATAAGTCCTTCATATAACACCCAATTCTCAAAAGTCAGCTCGATAATTACTCAAAAGTTTTAAAAAGGAACAAAAATGTATTAAATTCAAATGTCAATACCTTTTTTATTGATTGAAGCCCTAGTTCATGGTATTTCCAAATTCTTTATCTTGTCTGCTAGTCTGCTAATATCTCCTAAAAGCAACGAATATTCAATTTGTTTTACAAATACAAAGTGAACTACATTCTCCTTCATAGCAACAAGTTCAAAGTTCAAACTGCAGGTTAATCATTCTTTTTATTCCTCCATGTAGAAAACTTTATTTTTTTTAACTCAAGTTACTTGTGCTTCTAAGTAGCCTATGGTGTCACAAGGCAAGCCTATTTTCTAAAATACTACTACTAATTTGATTATAAGAATTTAATAAAACATTTCCAATAATTTAATTCCTGATAAACTAAACCAACTCTAAATATAAATAATATAAAATATGGAAACGAGCCCCAAACATCGGGTTGTCACTAAGTCACGAGCATCTAAAACTATAACTAAGATATAGTACTGTCAAAAAGAATAAATGATAAAAGGAGTGACAAGATCCTGCGGACGCTGGCAGCTACCTTACAGTCTCCAAAAATGGCCGGCCTAAACTCAACGATCGCCGCGCTCTAACTCACCTGGATCTGCACATAAAGTGCAGGGTGTAGTATGAGTACAACCGACTCAATAGTAACAGTAATAACTAAGGAACTGAGCAGTAGTGACGAGCTAAGTAAAACAGTCCAATTATTTATTTTTACAATTTAAAAGTAAACAGAAATAAACAGGTAAATTCCATAACTCAGTAAATGCCACAAAGAACTTTAACAAATAAATGCAGCAACAACAAAAGTAAATGCAACCTCAAAGCAATGTCACTCCATCACTCATCACTCGCACTTAGCACTCCACACTCAACACTCAATACACTCAACACTCTGCGCTTACTAGGGTGTGTACAGACTCCGAAGGGGCTCCCAAAGCCCAAGCGCTAAGCACGGACAACTCACGTACTATCATACCAATAGCTTGATCCGCACAGTCAACTCACGTGCTACGCGGACAACTCACGCGCTATGGTATCAATACCTGGACCCGCACGGTCAACTCACGTGCTACGCGGACAACTCACGCGCTATGGTATCAATACCTGGACCCGCACGGTCAACTCACGTGCTACGCGGACAACTCACGCGCTATGGTATCAATACCTGGACCCGCACGGTCAACTCACGTGCTACGCGGACAACTCACGCGCTATGGTATCAATACCTGGACCCGCACGGTCAACTCACGCGCTACGCGGACAACTCACGCGCTATGGTATTAATATCCTCATAACCAGGCCCACGGCCTCTCTCAACACTCAATACACTTAACATTTGCGCTTACTGGGGTGTGTACAGACTCCGAAGGGGCTCCCAAGCCCAAGCGTTAAGCACGGACAACTCACGTGCCATCATATCAATACCTGGATCCGCAAGGTCAACTCACGTGCTACGTGGACAACTCATGCGCTATGATATCAATACCTGGACCCGCACGGTCAACTCACGTGCTACGCGGATAACTCACGCGCTATGGTATTAATATCCTCACAACCAGGCCCTCGGCCTCTCTCAATGATGTACCTCACTAGCCTCACCATCATCAACAAATAAGGGGACAAAACCCATATAAAGTATCACAACATATAAGCAAATAATAGAGACTGGGTAAACATGTACAATAATATCTATGACTGAGTGCAAATAATGGAGCATGAATAAAAATTACGCATGATCTCTAACATGAAGGCAAACAAGTTCAACAACAAGTAAACACATAAACACAGATAATGACTATTAGTCCTCAAACCTCACGGGACGGACCAAGTCTCAATCCCTCGCGGTGCACACCCACACGTCCGTCACCTAGCGTGGGAATCACCACCAAACAATCACAAGATATCAAACTCCCCGTGTTTATACCTTCAAAGCCAGAGTTAAAACTGTAACTTACCTTAACAGCGTAAAATCCTACTCCGAGATGCCCTCGTCTCTAGACTCGAGCTCCAAAAGCTCCGAATCTATCCAAAATATTGAA